>CAKAKR010067655.1:45872-57234 GCA_916700685.1 Adelosebastes latens | reverse complement strand
AGGGAACTGCCTAGCATTGTTCTGAGGCCTAAACTGAGTTTGACCACCCCTTTCACCCCCATTGGACTTACTGCGCCCGGTGAAGTAGCTGCCCCGGCTGAAGGTGGTTCTTCTGCTCCCAGTTCTGGCTGACAGGAAAACCTCTGCAAACCGGGCGGCATCTTCTGCAGACTTCGGGTTCCGTTCACGGATCCAGACCTCCAGCTCCGGGTCCACCATCCTCAAAAACTGCTCCAGAATCATCAGCTCGGCCATGTCTTTCACCGTGGAGCTCTGTGGTTTGACCCATTTGTTAAACATGTCCTTCAATCGAACACACAGAATCTGTGATGTCCATGAGAACATAGGTACTGCGTGCCTTACCTGTGAGCAGAGGAACAAGATGAATGGCCCACTCCTCTTTTGGCCAACGGCAGACAGTGGCCATTCTTTCAAAGTTGTCAGAAAGTGTTCGATGTCATCCTCCAGAGTGAGTGGTATCAACTTGGGGTCTCTATGGATGTGTCGCGCCCTCTGGGGTGGTGGCGACCACTCCCGCTGGCTGGATTGGCCGACCATCACCCCCGGTTCTTCCCCGTCTGCACCATCAACACTTTCATAGCGCTCCCCTCTGCTGTTATATTCATCTCTCAAATCTGTCACCTGTGTTTGAATCCGTTGGAACTGGTGTCCTCCATCTCTGCTCTTGGCGCATTGACACTTTTTCCAACTGCTGATCTCTGGATGCTTGGGAGCGGACCAGAGACTTCACCATGCCCGTCAGCTCCTCCAGCTTATCAGGATTTCCAGCAGCCGCTGCCCCCTGCTGGTCAGCTGAAGCACCTGCTTCCCCACTGCCTGGCTCCTACCATGACTTTTTACTTTATCGACATAATATACTTTGACTTTTTATGACTTTTTTGATGTTTATTGACATATTATACTGACTTTTTATGACTGTCTTTGACATGTTTTACTATGAATTTTTATGACTTTTATTTTTATTGACATAATATACTATGATTGTTTTTTACTTTTATCAACATAGTATACTGACGTTTTATGACTGTTTTTGACATGTTATACCATGAATTTTTATGTTTTTTTATTTTTATTTTTATCGACATAATATATTATGAATTTTTTTTTAAATGTATCACATAATATACTATGACTTTTTTTTATTTTATCGACATAATATACTATGATTTTTTACTTTTATCGACATAATATACTAAGATTTTTTATGACTTTTTTTATGTTTATTGACATATTATACGGACTTTTGATGACTGTTTTTGACATGTTATACTATGACTTTATAGATTTTTATCGACCTAATATACTATGACTTTTTTTACTTTTATCAACATGATATACTATGACTTTTTTTTTTTTTCACTTTTATCGACATGCCATACTATGATTTTTATTGACATAATATACAATGACTTTTATGACTGTTTTGAAACAATACAATGAATTTTTATAATTTTTTTGACATACTATACTGTGACTTTTGTCATAAAAAAGTCACCGTACCTTGTCAGGATCAGAGACGGGTTGCTGTCTGTGTGCGTCAGCGTGGTCTGACAGGAGCTCCGTGTCCTTGTACAGAGATTTATACAGTTTCTGTTGGTTTTCATCCTGCATTTTAAATCATGTCTTATGATCCTGAGAATTTTAAAGGGACTGTTTGTAACTTCTTACACGTATAAATCACCCGGGTCGGTGTCCCATGCGCGACCTGGCGCTCGCATATGCGCGCTCGCGTGTGGCTACGCTGTTCAGACTCAGACTCCAACACAAACTACAGTGAAGCACCAAAACCTCTTGGTTGTATCTAGTGAAGCCCGTCTGTTAAACAGTGTTGGCCGCGTTCATAGGACGTGGGGGAGACCGTAGCTTTGGTCTCCAGGACCGGAGTCTCTGCTGTACTCTGCTCCTCTGCCTGCCTGCCTTCCTTCACTCAGCTCACTCCACCTCACGTGCATGCGCGCACACTACACACCGCAGAAGAGTTAGTTTAGCTCTGAGAATATCTAGTGAATGTACAGTGGACGAGCTACAGACTTCAGGAATCAGACCTACTATCTTATGGACATTGTTTCGTGATTGGTGGGTTAGATTGCCGACAGGGAAGCTCATCATGGAGTAAAACCCAGACTTTAACTCCATTCTTCTACTTTTATCTTGCGGCTTTAACTTTTACATTTTTAAGATCGTATGAATTTACACTTGGACTTTAGACTGTGTCTGAGTGTGTGGACCGCAGACTTTCTTATTCACAGTTAAGGGATGATATCCACCTCCTGGCTGCGTCCTCTCTTCCTGTGGCCCGCGTTGATCCTCGCTCCACCACCGGGAAGGACCGGAAGACCGGACCGGAGGAGGCCGTCATCAGGGAGTCAGGAGCTCTTCCTCGGGCTTCATCTTGGATTGTCCCGTCCGTGCAGTTTACTGGCATCCATCTCCTCCTCCCAGAACCAGGAACACCCACCGGGAGTCTGAGCACCAAAACCAATGGAACCTCCTTGTGAACGTTTTAAATAGCCGTGGAGAGTTTATTCCCCACTCTGGACCGTTTTAGAGACTCCTCGGCCTTCATACCCTCCAGTCCTCCAACAGGACTCACAACACTTTAACGCTTTAATGACCAGTTTAACTTGTTCTCTCTGTTTAAAACAAGCCAACAACAGGCGCTATCGGCTCACCTGCAGCACGTGGAGCACTCCTTCCTATACGACATGTTTTACGCACGGCTTTACGTCTCCGTCTTCCTCTACGGCACAACCTCAGCACCCTGGTTCCCATGAGAGCTCCCGACGACGGTTTAGGTGAGTTTTATTTAGTTTCTGTCCAGTTTGAATGAAGTGTTTTACGCTGCTCCGCTACGTACAACTGATCTCAACGTAAACACAAATACACGTGGATGATGGCGCAATCGTACTGGGGCACCTCGGCGGAGGTCTGCGCTCTCCGAGTGTCATGCTAGTTAAACAACAAAATTACAAGAAAGGAAGGAGAGAGAGCGACATTCACGTTCATCAACATCACAGCCTACACCACGCATGATTGGCTGGAAGGAGGTCACATGAGAAGTGATGCGTAAATACAGACATAGGATCGTAGGATGTAGGATCATCCAGAAATGAATTAAAATGAGGCAGCGCAGACTAAAACCAGGCGTCACTAAATGGTCAAATTATCGTACATTATGGCACTTTTGGCATTATTGATCGTACATCGTACAGAGGGCAAAATGATCGTACAAATACGAGAACTATCGTACATCTGGCGACGCTGATGACCAGTGCAGTATTAAGCGCGTGCACGTGCCCATGCTCGTCTGGTGGGAGGGGCTTAGGACAGCTGCAGGATGACAGCTGTATTTTCAAAATCTGGCATGTTTTTTTTTTTTTTACCTTTTCCAGAAAACGGCCTCCTCTGGGGCTCCACCTGAATTACAACAGGCTGAAAGGTCATTATGGGCTTTTTTATAAACTGCGTACTCCACCTTTAAATGAAACGATGCAAGAACTTTGCTTCATTTTAAGGGGTCACGAGCAAAATAATGTTGCTTTGAGTTGACAGAGAAGCAGTATGAACTTACCGATGAAGAACTCTGAACTGATCCTGAAACTCTCGAGTGATGATGAATACATTTAAAGAGACTCAAATCAAAGGAGGGTTTGTATTTTTACTTTATGTCAAACATGTCTTTCTGCAGGTCTTTCTGAATCAAACAGGGAAGACTCTGGAAAATTGAAGTTTTTTAGCAGGATGACGAAGCTTCTTCCATTGTGTTCGGTGTGAGATCATCTTCGCCTGGAGGTTTCTTCATCGTCTGACTCACTTTATTGCTTTTCAGATGCTTGTTGTGCTGCCAAAAGTATGACCAAAGAACCCTTTAAAACTGATTAATCTGTTCAGGGCACTAACTCGGAACAATAAGCAGCGTCACACAGAGGCAGTTTGACATTTAATTCTCTGCAGGTAGCCGGTACATTATCTGCTTTAGGTCTTGACAACAATATAGAAAAAAACGGACAAAAAAGATCAAATGATGTTTCTCCTAAAGGAATCCAGAAGAGGAGACGAGACATTCACCTGCTGAGGTGAACGACGGACTCTGTACGCCTTCTGTGTTTGTGATGAAGACGTCAGGATGAAGGTGTACAAAACAATAGAAACATGGTTTTCTACTACAAAGAGGCCAGAAACAAACAGCTAGTTGTTTGGCACTATTCCCCCAAACCTAAAACATTGAATGTATATGTTTGACCAACGTTATATAGGTCTGTATATGGTAGGAGAAGCAATCAGAGCGTTAAATGTGGTGAATGTCGCCCTCCTGTGGTTAAAGGAAGTATATGATCCTGTAATATCTGACAGACTTTAATGCCTCCACATCTCTGGGGTCTAGTCCAGAAGACATCCAGGATGAAACTTGAAAAGTGGAAGTTTTTTTCAGACATATAGCATCGTTTTTCCAGCGTTTTAAAGAACTACTTCACAGTGAAATCAGTGTTAATTTTGGCAGCTGTTTTAGATTTAGTCTTAGTCTTAAAACTTTTAGTCTTTTTTATCCTTCATAGTTTTAGTCATTTGATTTTAGTCAAAATGTTTTCTCTCTTAATTCTGTCAGCTTATGGTTAACTAGTAAAGTTTTTATGTTTTTAAACAACATTTTAGTCTTTTTTTTCCCGTCATGTTTTCTCCCGTCACCGTTAGTGTTTTGTGACGTCGGCGCCCTCTCATCGTCGTCTCGTCTTAGTCGTGGAAAACAAAGTCGTTGACGAACGTATTTCGTCATAGTTTTAGTTAACAAAATGAACACTGATTGAAACGTAGACGCTGAAAAGCTTTTGAAACAACTGAAGTTCCCAACATGATCAACTTGATAAGAAATAAGGAAAACGGTTAGGTTGAAAGGACTTTGTTCACCTTGGTAACGGCTGAGATATACGGACCAATTTAGGAGCCGTTCTGGAGCTTTCAATCAAATCATCTTCCTCAGCAGATGTAGTTGCACAGTTTAAAATTCTATTTTAAACTGTTTTAAACAAGTTCTGATGCAGAAAATGACCGACTTTTGTCTAATCACGTCTGATCAGGTGGGTCAGAACTTTGGCCCTGTTCAGACCTGGTATTAACATGCGTCCTCCGTGACCCGATCACAAGTGGACAGCTCTAAGTACGGGTGTGAACGCATCCAAGACGCATTGAGATCGGATCTTTCAGACCACATTCAGAGGTGGTCTGGGCCACATTAAGGACCGCCTACTCTACTGATGTCCCGCTGGGGTCCGCGGGGTCTCTGCGCTCCTCTGGTGAATAGAAAGGCAGACGCCAGCGCTCGTCTGCCTCGCAGCACGGAAACGACCTCTGTGCTCTACTGTATCCTGTCGGTACATCTGTATTTTATTAAAATATATCTTATCTATAGGCTACATGTCTACAGACTATCAGACTGGGAACAGGAAGTGCATTATTATCTTATTATCTCTATATGGTTTTGTTCCGCTGCTTTGCACAGAGCTGACACCCGTCCGTCCGTCCGCTCGCTCTCCTCCCCGGCTCTCTGAAGCTCTGTACCCAGCTGTTGTCTGGCAAAGGCGGCAGTGGCACTGGTGCGGAGGTCCCGAATATGTAGGATATTACACAACGGCTGCTGTATCAGCCGCGTGTTTACTGCGTGTTCATTTGCATATTGAGTGAGATCGGATCACAAGCGGTCACTGGAGACGCATTCTAATGCCAGGATTGAACAGACGTACTTAGAGCTGTCCACTTGTGATCGTATCACCCACGACGCATGTTAATACCAGGTCTGAAAAGAACATACTAAAAGTGAATGATTTTTAGACATCTAGTATAAATATGTGACCGTTGTTTCAACTGCATTTCAATGACTAGATTTCAATGTGAAGTACACAAGTACATGTTGAGATACAGGGACGTAAATGCTGTTGAAATAAACGTATATGTAACCTAGAAATAAAAATGTAGTTTAGCAGAGTTCTGGCTCTAATATGTTTGTTTCTTTGCTGCAAAGTCATCAGGTGTGTTAAACTCTAGTTCAGGGGTCAGCAACCTGCGTCTCCGGAGCCACATGCGGCTCTTCAGCTCCTCTCCAGTGGCTCCCTGTGGATTATTAAAAATGGAAATGAAAAACTGTTTTTTGTTTACATTTAAATTTTTATTTATCATTGTTGTAGGTCTATGGTACGACGAAAAAATTAATCTGAGATTTCGAGAATAAAGTCATAATCTTATAAGAATAAAGTCATAATATTATAAAGTAGTAATTTTACGTGTTATTTTCTTTTTTTCTCATAAAGTTATGACTTTATTCTCGTAATATTCTGACTTTATTCTGTAAATCTCAGATGTTTTTTCCCTCAATGTGGCCCTAATACTCCGTAGTACATTGTCTCTTTGGCCCTCACTGCATTAGACTTATATACTATATACTTAGACTATAAACTGTGTTACCTTCATCACAATGATCAAATGTTTTGCGGCTCCAGACAGATTTTTTTTTTTTCTTTGCCTAAAATGTCTCTTTTGATAGTAAAGGTTGCTGAGCCCTGATCTAGCTGAATATTAGCAGATAGCTGTATAGTAGATTGTATTTACAGTGAACGTAGCGTAACGCAGGTTACAGGAAAACAACAGAAACCAAAGGGAGTCTGGTATCAGTAGAGATAAAGAAGAGTTAGTAGAGTCCATGCAGCTACACGCAGTTCTACTGTACGCAGTAAAGACCAGGGTTGTGTGTGTAAAATTATGAATACATCGTGTACACATTATGTACATCGCAATTATTACTGCATCCACTTTCATATAATCTCATGAACAGAGTCTCTTTTCCTTCGTTTCTTCTCGGTCAGAGACACAAAACCAAAATGTCTTTAAAAAGATATGTTGTGTGTATTTATCTGATATTTCCTTCTCCTTCTTCTTCTGTATCCCAACTACACATGCTGCGTTCAGAGATGCCAGAAAAGTGGGAAATTCCATCACCCAGTGAGGAAAATCTGCATCAGCATGCTCCCTCAAAGTCAAATTTAGCATTCAGGATTTTTTAACTCAACAGTTGTGTCTGTTGTAAATGTGACAGGAGATTCTGACCTCTGACAGCAAAAACACTCTTTTCCGTCACATTCCTCCTCTTCTTCATCATACCATCGTCTCTGAGCTGGACCCTTTCCCGGTGAAGAAGTCCCAGAAGTTGGAGGCCGGTGACGGTTTGCTGTCCTCCTGCGGTGTCTGTCTCACCCAGATGCTGCTGTCCGTCGACCCGCTCAGACTGGAGCAGCTGCCGCTGCCGACGCCGCCGCCGACGCCGCCGCCGACGCCCAGGGTGAAGCTCAGCGCGGAGCCCAGCGGGCCCCGGCGGTCCTGGGTGTCGTGGTCCTGACTGTGGTGTCTGGAGGTGGAGGACGAGGAGGGCTGGGCCAGGCTGAGCAGGTTGTGGTGGGAGTGGAACTGACGCATGTGGCGGATGGATTTACCTGAAGGGGCCTCACCTGAAGGAGTGAAAACAAACAAGGAAAGTGCCGTTTTGAGCCTCGAGCAAACCTCCTATAATCCCGTTTTCTTTTCTTTTTTAAACTTTGATTTCAAGATAAAATGTTCAACAGATTCTCACACTAAGACTTTTCTAAAAACTGGAAAAACCTATAAAAAACCCCCATTAAACAACCAAAATATGAACAATTTACTGAGATAAAAATGTGATATTTATCATTTATTTACTTTTCTTCCTCCTGTGCAGACATTTTGTCCAGAACTCTTTTGACAAGGGAGGAATATTTAACTGTTAAAAACTGGGACTAACAGTCCCATTAATGTTCACTGTTACAGCCTCTCCACTGTTTGTCACTAGGTGGTGCTGTGGCCACATTTATCGTCCCAGAACACTCTGGGGCGATAAATGTCAAGAGATGCTCAGTTTTTATTCAACACAATGACATCATTTTAATTTAAAGACACCTTAATGTAGTGAAAGCACACATCACTGTATCTGGAGTCTCTGGATTTTAGAAATAATGGCTGTTCAATTATATTTTATTTGAATTGAGCAGTTCTTTCAAGGAAATTCCTCTTCAAATGAACAACTGTTTATTAACTCAAGACAACTAATAAAGTGTTTCTCCATTTTCTGTATAATTGGTACCAAATGACATCGTTCGTCATGGAAACTTCCTGGGAAATATTAGGACCTGTGAGAGAAAAGCATTATCCTTTTATTGCCCACCATAAAGGTATAAAAGTCATGCTGCCAGAATAATATTTTTGGAGAAAAAATACTATCATGAACTTATATTTATGTATTACAGGGCTTTGTTGAATACTCGATTCTGATTGGTCAATCACGGCGTTCCACGGACTGTTAATTCTTTGTAACAGACCGTTGCTATGGACGCAGTTCTGATGTCGGACTCTGGCGGACCGTTTTTGTGTTAAATTATTGATTAGAGTAGACTATCCTATGTAGATTATCCCTTAATTATTTAAGAACTTTTCTTGGTTAAGGGGAAACCTCAGGTGGTAAAAATATTTAACTAATAAATATCACCATGAAACTTCCCCAGTTGATTTCTGACATTAAGACAATTATTTGTTTCTATTAGAAGTTTTCTAAAAATATGTTTCAATATGCAAATGAGGCAGTATCTTATTAAAGTGAGGTATAAATCGGGCTATGAATGATATATGAACAAACCCCTCAGTAAAAACCTTCAGAATATAGATAGGAATGAAACTGGGAAGTCTGGTGGATGTAAGTGCTGCTGAGGTGGAGATTTCTGGCTCAGAGTGAGAAAAAGCTCATGTTGAGAAAATGGCCTTAAAGAGTAAAATTTCCTACATTTTGAAGAGACTACACATTAACAGGGTAAAAATGTTAACTAACAGACATCGCTATGAAACTTCCCCAGTTCATTACTGACATTAAAACAATTATTTTTTGTATTACAAGTTTTCTGAAAACGTATGTTTGAATATGTAAATGAGGCATTATCTTATTAAATATGCACTAATTTTCCTGAACAGAAATGTGAACATTGTCTCATGTCTCATGTGAACAACATCAAAATTATTGTTTAATTTTGTTGAGATATTAGAGTCAAGGGTTTTTACAGAGGAGATTTAGGATATCTCTTTTTATCACTCCATAAATCAGAAAATACTGTCAACAGCCATGAATGAAATACATTTTCACTGTTTCGATGCTGTATAAATCAGGCTATGAATGATGTATGAACAACCCCCTCAGTAAAAACCTTCAGAATATAGATAGGAATGAAACTGGGAAGTTTGGTGGATGTAAGTGCTGCTGAAGTCTGAGAAAAAACTCATTTTGAGAAAACATCCTTTAAAGATATGGATTGTAAAATTTCATACATTTTAAAGACTCTACAGGTGAATAGGGTAAAAAAAATCTAACTAACAGACATCACCATGAAACTTCCTGAGGTGATTACTGACATTAAGACAATTCTTTTTTGTATTACAAGTTTCTGAAAATGTTATGTTTAAAACTTTGGGTGAATTCAGGAGAAATCTACAGACGCAAATAGACAAAGTAGTAAAATAAACACCGAAATATGTGGGCTGTTTTCTTTCCTCTAGTCTGAAAGAAGACATGTTATGGAAGAAAAATAGCCTAAAATCTTGAAAAATGACAAGTGCATGAAAAACCGATGTTTTTGCCTGGGGTGTCTCGCTTTAATAAAGTTGTTCTTCAGCTGAAAATGCTCTAATCTAAATGCAGTAAGTCTAAAATAAATATCGATATCTGCCTTTAAAAGAATCACATAATGCGTAATTTCATAACGCCACCAAAATGCGTACCGTATCTCGTTTCCTGTCGCTTCCTGTTCTGGTTCAGCTTGAGAACGTTGAGGAAGACCTCGCTGGTCAAGCTGCCCTCGCCGCCATTGCCGTCGGGCGGGAAAAGCGGTGATGGCGGCTCCAGTGGGGACAAACTCCCGCTGGAGGCTCCGACGGAGTCCAGAGACGCCCCTGTGTCCCGACGACCCCCCGACTCGCTGCTGCTCTCCACCGTGAGGTGACTGCCGCTGTGTGAATGGACGAAAATATACTGGAGCATCAGTAGATAGTAGATTTAAGACTTGATTGACATACTAGTTGTCATGGTTACCTGAGTTTCCGACGCAGCAGGTAGTCGATGATGTCCGGGTCCGTCTGGATCAGACTCATCAGAACCTCCTGCTGCAGCTCTGCAGACACCTAGAGGGGCACACATACCGAAGCTTTTGTTTGGGTGCATAAAAACGCCTTTTATGTATAAAATTAGGATATAAATAAAAAGCTAAATAAAAGTTCAAAACCTTTCACTAAATCTAAAAAGGTGCACTCAAAATGACCCTTTCACTTTGTCTTCAAATCTTAATTTTGATCAATATCGGAAAATCAATAACTGGGTGAACTACCCCTTTAATATTAAGTAACACCTTTGGGACTAGCTCTGTGTATAGACAGTGATTTGAAGGCTGAACATAATCATCGACGTACAGTGAAGAGCCTCCGGTAGTTCTGTATGAGCACCAGGGTCACGTTGATGATCGCCGTGCTGTCCTCGATCCCCATCGCGTGAGGACACACGTCTCCTCCTCGCTCCCTCTGCAGCAGGTTGGGCCCAAAGATCACCGCCAGGTTCGCCGCCGTCATCTTGTTACCGGGGATCTGGATGGAGAGAGGGAGAGGAAGGAAAGGTGGTCATTTTTATGATGTTGAGTTCAATTCATTGTTCAAATCTTGATCCACTTTATTTGTTAAGTCATTGGCTCATAAATCTCAGCGGCCTCCAGATGTTTACCAGGGCAGACAAGAAGAAATTATACTTCTGTTGAAATACTAGAGCAGCCGATCAGAGTGATTTCTCTCACCGACGGGCTCCGCCGCTGATTCAACATGCCGAATCGGCCGAAAATTCTCCGACACGGGCAGACTAGAGCCGAAGGTGCGGGACACACCGAAAAAACTAGACTGACGGACGCTCGATGGCCCCAAACTGTCCGACGGCCGACCATCGGCTTGGTGTGTCAGGACCTGTAGCTTTCCGCTGCAAAAATAACTATGGTACTCGGAGAGCGCAGACCTCCGCCAAGGTGCCGAGTACGATTCCCCCCCCCCCTCCGTGCAGCTTGCGCCATCATCCACGTGTATTTTTGTCTATGTTGAGATCAGCTGTACGTAGCGGAGCATCGTAAAACACTTTATTCAAACTGGACAGAAACAAAATAAAACTCACCTAAACCGTCGTCGTTACTCTTTCCAACAATCACCAAGTGTGCTTTGGTCCAACTCAACTGTAATTTCACCGAGTTTAATCTGAATAAACGCTGAA
>CAKAKR010067655.1:3673-45803 GCA_916700685.1 Adelosebastes latens | reverse complement strand
GGTTAATATACATTTGTCCCCCCCCCCCCCCCCAAACCCTAACCCAACCAACATAACAACAAACAAACCAACAAACCAACCAACAAACAAACCAACAAAAAGAACAACAAACCAACCAAAAAAAACAATAAACCAACCAACAAACAAACAAACCAACAAACCAAACAACAAACCAACAAATCAACAAACAAACCAACCAACAAACCAACCAACAAACCAACAAACCAACCAACAAACCAACCAACAAACCAACCAACAAACAAACAAACCAACCAACAAACCAACCAACAAACCAACAAACCAACCAACAAACCAACCAACCATGTATTTTTATTATACATCGATATAAACAGGATCATGCAATCAACGATCTCCAACAGCCGTCTGTGGGCCAACATTGGCGCCACTGCGCGTTGTCACTGCATTTTGTTCCACATGTAACGTAATGATGTCATCACCAGCATACAACGTGATGACGCAAAAGACAAAAGCCTCAACTTTCCACTGCAAAAAGAAGGAATGCTCTAGATATTATGGTTTTTATTTTAGATCGATTGAAAGAGGTTCATGCAAACAATGATCCGTTCTTAAAGGGTTAAAGAGGTACTCCAGCAATTTAATATTGCACTTCCATAAAGCTGGGGGACTTGTAAGTCATCCGGACTTTTACTAGTAGTGAAGCCTACCTCCTCGTCATTAGTTCCTATGCTGTCCTGGGCGAAGCTCTGCACGGTGTTTAGCAGGCTGAGGAGACGCAGCAGGGTGTCACAGTTACAGGGAGGCAGCAGGTTGAGGAGGTGCTGCAGGTACTGGAGCTGGTCTGCTCCCCTCAGCACTACAAGAGGCACAGAGAGGAGGAGCATTTAGTTTGATTCTTATAGGTGTTACTGCTGTTTAGCCACTGTGTGTGTGTGTGTGTGTGTGTGTGTGTGTGTGTGTGTGTGTGTGTGCTTACGGTTGGCGTGCAGGAAGGCGGGGTAGAGCTCTCTGGGCAGCAGAGGATCAGGGATGTCTCTGAGGAACTCTTTGAGCAGCGCCGCCACGTCATGGACGCTGTGCTCCTCGTCCAGCTGGACGTCCACCCCCCTGTCAAAGTCGTCCAGCAGCTGAGGAGCGCGCCGAGAGGACAGATGTACCCGAAAATAATAAAAAGAGACACACACGGAGGTCAAACAGGAGTCACTTTCCCCCCCGATGGACACGATCTCTCCAAAACAGGATATCACACATCGTCAGCTTTTCCCTTGAAGATTATTTCCATATTCCAGTCTGACAGGAGACACGGGGCGGTGAATCAAGACAACATTCACACAATAATCTTATTACTGGTAGCATAACAATAAAACTGGTGTCCCAGTATGAGTTGCACATTACGGGGCTGTTTTGGGGGGTTAAATGAATCTTCAAATAAAAACCATAGACCATAGTTAATCACGATGAATCGCACATTTTTTATCTGTTCAAAATGTACCTTAAAGGGAGATTTTTATCTAATTTTTTTAAAGGTTAAAATAATAAAAATCATGGACGTGGATGAACAGAAAATGTCCTCACCTGTCTCACTCTCTTCTTAGAGCTACCAACTCGGAAAATCCCCACAGTCTGAAGACCTGGGGACACGAAACGGAGCACCGAATTAGTCCCATAAAGTAGTTTCATTCATCTACATTTACATGGAAACAATCTGAACATTTAAATGAATGTACTTCAACCCAGACCTCTAAATCCACAGTTAAAAGTTAAAGAGAGTTTGGGGACTCCAAATAGCACAAGTGAGAAATAGTGTCTCTAACCGTGGGTCTCAATGTGACTGCAGCACCTCTCCAGCACCCGGGGCACCTGTCTGTAGATGGGGTTAAGGCTGAGCTTGGTCTGGGTCCTCCCCTCCGACGAGCCGCTGCCGCTGCCACCGCCGCTGCCGCCCGGCGACTTGATCAGCTCCAGCTCGGCCGGGTGGGAGAGCTGCAGCGCCTCCAGCAGGCGAGACTGACTCTCTACAAGGTCGGAGATGGAGTCCACTGACAGACCACCCTGCAAGGGAGGAGAGAGACGACTGATGTAACTAAGTACTTTTACGCAAGCACTGTATTTAAAGGGACTGTTTGTAACTTCTTACACGTATAAATCATTGCGGGTCGGTGACCCATGCGCACTCGCATGTGTCTACGCTGTTCAGACTCAGACTCCAACACAAACTACAGTGAAGCACCAAAACCTCTTGGTTGTATCTAGTGAAGCCCGTCTGTTAAACAGTGTTGGCCGCGGTCGGAGGACGCGGGGGAGACCGTAGCTTTGGTCTCCAGGACCGGAGTCTCTACTGTACTCTGCTCCTCTGCCTGCCTTCACTCACACACCGCGCTCCTTCTCGCTCTTCACTCCGCTCTCACATGCATGCTGCTCACTCCACACTGCAGAAGAGTTAGTTTAGCTCTGAGAATATCTAGTGAATGTACAGTGGACGTTTGTTCAGAAATAACTGCTGCAGCTCCTCCAGACCAACAGAGGTTTCCCGTGTCTTGTGAAGTGACGGGGCTCCGCAGAGAGAAACGTTATCGTCTCCGACCAAAACTCCGGTGTCTCCCCTGTTCCCTCCGGCCGCGGTCGGGAGGCTGAAGCAGGAAAAGCCAACACTAGGATCAGCATTGATTCATGGAGAGACCTTCGTCTGGTCAGCTAACATTACTGCCAAGCAGCTGAAATATAGAGTGATATTGTGCTTTTAGCTGACGTGTGTCGCCTCACTGTGTTGAGCGATGCTCGTTCATGTCTATGTAGAGCGAGCACAAGTGTGAGCGTGATCAACAGGACGCTAACTTTAGTTGACTTAACGGCCACAGGTGTCGCTGTTAACAAGACATTTCTGATTCTTACAAACAGTCCCTTTAATGTATAATTTTGAGGTGCATATACTTGAGTATTTCCATTTCATGCTACTTTATACTTCATTAGATTTCAGAGGGAAATATTGTACTTTTTACTCCACTACAATGATCCGACAGCTTATTAGGGACTGTGGGACTTTTCCCCTCTAAAGCTTCAGTCATGCTTTCTGCAACGACGGCCAAACGGACATGAGCTAACGTGGAATCGTGATTAGGAAACGTTTGGATCTCCTATACTCCGTGCGGGTTTCTCCTCGTTGCAAACCGACGTTTTCCAAGCGCCTCAAAGTTCTCCATTTTCTCTGCAACATCCACGTCCGCGTAGTTTGAATTTTAAATTTGGATGTACACGGACAGGCGAAAACCTGCCGCAAGGAACCGCGTCTGATGGTTTGACCTCACTTTGGGCGTGCCGACGCTCGCGACCCTCGCGGATGTGGCAAGCATGAATCATGCTGAAGTAGAAAGAGATCAAATGATCCAATATTCAACTTCAAATTAAAGAGAAAAGTCCAAAATATTAATAGAAATTTGTGTAGCAAAACTTAGTTTTTTTCTTCTTTCCTCTGCTATTAATCATCTCCTGACCCCTCGGATTTATTTTGCGTGACCCTTTAAAAGGGGCCCGACCCCTAGGTTGAGAACCACTGGACTGAAGTACCGAACCATTAACAGTCTGAGGTAGTTAAAACCAGCTCCACTGACCACACTGATTCATCAACAATAAAAAACTAACAAAATGTCCTTGATACAGTATGAACTGTTAGAAGGTAAAAGTACCGCCTTTGGATCCGACACATCCTCATATCTAAACGACAGAACAGGTTGTTTGCCAATGACTCCCAAAATGGCATATATAATATGACCGTTGGAGAGCACCAACGCCGGGTGGACGTTGGGAAACGGTCGCAGTTTTAAACACGTGGTTAACGATGTGAATTGAAACAAAACTACTTGGAAAACATCATGGTTTGGGGATGTAAGTTAAGTACGTTACGTTGGTTAACATACATATGTAATTACCTCCTTCAAGGCCAAAGAAGGAGGTTATGTTTTCACCAGCGTTTGTTTGTTTGTTTGTCTGTTAGCAGGATTAATCAAAACGTCCGTAAATGATTTGAATGACATTTTTTGGAGGGGTGGGGTGTGGCACAATGAACAACCCATTAGATTTTGGTGGTGATCCGGATCATGATCCGGATTCAGGAATATTTTTAAGGATTCTGATCAGCCTGAGCATTAAGACCTCTGGGTATAACACATGCGCAGTGTAGCTGATGACGTGTTGATGACGTGTGACTCTCCTTCCTTCTGAGAGCAGAGAGATACGTGTGTGGATGTGTGTGCGGGAGCTGCTGTCCGTCCGCGGTGAGAAAGAACAAAGCGGTAGATGACGGGATGAGAGACAACGTAGTGTCTCCGAGTGCAGATAGTTTAATATAAATCAACGTTGACTTTTGGTTTCATACGCGACACAGACAGCGGTCTCCTGGGTGAAAGCCGTGGAAAACCTCCGGGTCTGAGAAGTGAAGCCATTGCTGAAGTGACTTCAACCTGAATTCTCTCTAACAGCCAGCAGGGGGCGACTCCTCTGGTTGCTAAAAGATGTCTGATTGTACAGAAGTCTATGAGAAAATGAGCCTACTTCTCTCTTGATTTATTATCTCAGAAAACATTGTAAACATGAGTTTATGGTCTCAATCGCTAGTTTCAAGTCTTCTTCAATACAGCATGATGTTCATTTAGTAAATTATGGCCCCATTTAGAGTCAGATAGACCATAAAGCAGGGGATTCTATAGGGCGGGGCTACCTTGTGATTGACAGGTCGCTACCACGGCGTTGTCCGGTACGGGAGTTGTTTGTGTTTTCGTCTTACAACTTTAACCCTTTCACAATGTGATTTCACTTCATGAAAGTTAATTAAACATTTTTGTGGCCTAAAAATGTCTTTGGTTGTTCTTAGCTTCACTCTCTCGTGTCACTTCTGGTTGCAAAAAACCAAGATGGCAACGGGCAAAATGCAGAACTCGAGGCTTCAAAACGGCGGTCCACAAACCAACGGGTGACGTCACGGTGACTACGTCCACTTCTTCTATACAGTCTATGGGTGAGTACAGTGGGTTTATCAGTGCCTTCTTCACACACAAAAAACAGTTGCCTACTGCTGTTGGAAATGATGCAGATGAGAGCCATGAGAGTGAACCAAACCAGTAAGAACAAAAGAACAAAATAAAAAGACACTTTAACCTCCCTAAAGTTGAGGGGAGCTGCAGAGTTTGGTTCTGGGTTCATCACTACGAGCGATTACTCAGCATAACGTTAAATAATTTTAACCACCGTTATATAAATATAAAAATATTGATTAGTGCAGCTTTAAATTAAGATAAACAACATATTCTGATGATGCCTGATGAGTGGAAAAAGAAAAGAGAGGAACAGAGAGAAGCAGTGACAGGAGAAAATGGAAAGATCATTTTAAAGATGGATGTCAGGAGAAGCAGAGGCCAGCAGAACGTCCTGATGTTGCCATCCAATAAATATCTGAGAGGCTGAAAACGAATACCGCAGAGATATAAATCACTTGTCTACGATGTGCAGCGAATCATTTCTGGAGGAACGTCAAGTGTCGGAGGAATTTCCAACAGCAGTTCAGTCCAGACAACCAAACAGCACCAGAATTCATAAATTATTAGGATATTTATTGGCTGTCTTGAAGGAAAGTATGATATGTAGTTTTTATTTAACTTGAATTAACTTTAACTTAGACTCTTAGATGGCTCACATATGATTAACAATACCTTCCTCTCACCCATAATTTACCAAAAACCTCCAGTGTTGCTGCTGTGTCCCGATTCAGTACAACACAAAAATAATATACAGTATGTTTATACTCCACAGGGTACCTTTAAGTTATTCTTCAAGCAAAAATACTAAACGTTCCCTTGTCCCAGCTTTTCTTCGTGATACTAAAACATTATAGATGAAACCGATCTGATCCAATATCGGTATCAGATTCTGATACGGAGTTGCCAGAGCATTCTGCAATCCTACATGTTTGTAAGTGAAGCCTACTTAACCTACAGTTCAAATACTCCTACGTCGGTCACATTCCTGTTTCGCAAACGGCCTTCACTAGATATAACTTTGTTTTTTTGTGCTTCTGTGGAGTTTGTGTCTGAGTTGTGGTGGGGGAAGGGTCGTTGGCGGACTCCATTTCTAGCCCAACATTATGGTTGCACACTGTTAGCCCCGTACCGGAGCTGAAGGGAGTAAAGACACTCGCGAGCACGCACATCCGTTGGATTTTCCAGGAAAAAACGTCCCGCATTCTTCACATTAAAAGCAGTGTACAGGCTGATAGAGGAAACCCAGAAAGTTGGGGAAGGTCTCATTTTTTAGGTTAAGTTACAACCTGTTCACACATTGGCAATAAAAAAAACGATTTAAAAATGTTTACACTGTATGTGTAAAAACTTACATACAGTCCTTTTAAGAATGAAAATAATTGCAGCCCTAGTTAGAGCACAAGAATGTACTTGCATTTTATACCTGCTTACTAGGCCTGGGACGATACCGCTATACGAGCTATCTCCCGATTCGATATGATCATAATACTTGGCTGCCAATTCTATATGTATTGCCATTTTTAAGTATTGGGATTCTATACTACGATTTATTGTGATGTGATTTTGTTAACTTTTTTAACACTAGACCATGGGAAAAAGTTGAATCGTACACTTTTACTTTGGAAAATATCTAAATTAATACAGTAAAAATGTTTGATTTTCAGCATGTATGTAGTCAGAGATGTCCTGAAGTCAAATATATCAGTCATTGTGAGGAATTATCTATTATACAGCAACCCAAAAATCAAAGAATAAAGACGTTTCCCTCACAGATTAGTGGTATTTTTTTTTTAATTTATAAGGGACATGTGATGTTTTATACTTCTGGTGAATGTAATCCAATCAATCTTATTTCCATAGATGTATTTTGTATATACAGTTCCCTTTGTTAACACCTTATTTTGAAAAGCGAACGTAGTCCCACGTGTCTACTTCCTCTAACTTCTCCAAGGTGGTCTCTAGCTCTCCCGTCTGCTCCGTTCTCTTTATCCATCCATGGTCAGCTCCATCGGGGCCGTTTGAATGCATTTAACATAAATGTCAGACTCTCTTTGTTTTGGTTGACGGATACTGAACGGATATGACGTCACGTTACTCAGAGTACAACAATAAAAGCGGTAACTTCCTTCTACCTCCGCATAGACTCAAATGAGGCAAATATGTAGATTCTGGCATTAAAAAAATCTATTTCAAAATCGTAAAAAGAGAATTGTGATACGTAGGTGAATTTTGTTTCCCACCCCTAATTTTGATCCACCTTTCCTCTATCCATTTACCCTTTCATACATGCCGATAATCCCTCCATCTCTCACCCAAACCCTGCCTCTCTTCAGGAGCAGGCGGCTCACAGGGATCAACCCAGTGACCAAAGGCCAAAGTCCAGCTACACGGTGCGGGATGGCAGCCCTCAGTCTCCCAGGGACAAGAGGCCTCTCTCTGGGCCCAACATCCGCACCCCAAACCTGCCAGTAACAGAGGGAGTGATGAAGACCGCCCAACAGACCACACGGCCGTTTAACACCTACCCGAGGGCGGACAGCGAGGGCGGACGCAGCCCCACAGGACAGGTAGGGACGGCAGGAGGAGAAACAGCAGCCCTGAGGGAAGCTATTGACTGAGAGAAAAAGGCAGACGGCTGCAAATTTAGCCGCTGGTTGATGGATGATAGCTCTTATCACCTTGCTCTTTGTTCTCCAGGTCAAATTTAGCCGATTCTGCCCTCTGAAAGCAGTTCAAGTTCAGGGCTTTTTAAAAATAGAAGAACATTGTGCCAAAGTACTGTATCAGTATGAAATCAATGTACTCACGTAATGAAAAGAAAATGTAAAGGTCCCATATCATGCTCATTTTCAGGTTCTTTTTATATATTATTATTTTATGTTTCTACTATAACATGTTTACATGCTGTAATGTTAAAAAACTGGGGCTGTCTAAGGTAACTTGATAATAACGAGTTAACGCAAATTCATATTAACGCCACTAATTTCTTTAATGCATTAAGGCAGACTTGCAATATTGATCTTTCGGAGGTCGTAGCGGGCTCAGTTTTAAAACTGGACTGAAGATACCATGTCATAGTAGCTCGCCGAAGATATGTCATATGTCATACTAGCGTTAACGCGTTATTATGGCGTAAACATTGACAGCCCTAGATATTAATATTTTCAATGATGCAAGTTATTTATACATAACTTGGCTCTAGATTTATTATTTGTTCTGTTTGTGATGACGTTCTCTTTCTTCCAGCCGGGCCGACACCATGAATCTTCCCCTCAAAACGGCCCATCTAGCAGCTCCAGCCGAGGTTCCTCCGGCTCCAAGCCCCCTGTAAGCCACCCGCACCCTCATCACACCTCCCACCCCAGCCTGACCCCTGAGGCCACCCAGCACCCACACACCCCTCACCCCAACGTTCCAGCCCCGCGACCCCCCGTATCTTCTGGGCCCCCGGCACCAGGTGCTCCGCCCCAGGGCCGCTCGCCGCAGAGGGAGCCCCAGAGGGTTTCCCATGAGCAGTTCAGAGCGGCGCTACAGATGGTGGTGGATCCCGGCGATCCGCGGACCTACCTGGACCACTACATTAAGATAGGAGAGGGGTCCACGGGGATCGTGTGTATCGCCACGGTGAAGACCACCGGGAAACTGGTTGCTGTGAAGAAGATGGATCTGAGGAAACAACAACGCAGAGAACTCCTCTTCAACGAGGTAAGAGGTCGTGATCTAGTGAATGCTGTGATTCAGAGCAACTCAATGTCCGAACACACTGAGTGTGATAATAAAATGCATCATCTGATGCTCGATGAGGGCTGCACCGCAGACAGGAGCGTTTACTAGGCCTGGGCGGTATCTGTTTTTTGGGTGCTGAGCAAAACTCGGAGGAGCAGCTTGTCAATAACATGAGAATAGCTGATTCACCTTAAAAGCCAGTCTACCTTAAAGGGATAGTTCATGTGTATTGAAGTGGGGTTGTATGAGGTACTGATCCATAGTCAGTGTATCACCTACTGTAGATGACGGTCGGCACGCCACCAGTTTGGAAAAACAGACAGGAGTACCAACACGGGAGCAAAGCAATGTACTGCTGTGGACGAGGGCAGCAGCAAAACACATTTTAGACACCTAAAAAAATCTGTTTAAGTGTACACTGTATTTAGAATATTTTCACCATTTTACCTCGCCGTCAGACAGCCCTTTCTGATGGGGAACTTTTCTGTAGCTGGTAGCGCACACAGCTCTTAGTTACTAGTTGTCATTTTACATTTCAGACACACGAGTCGGCTCACGAGTGATCGGGCTTCAGTGTGTCCGATGGTTGTTGATTGATTGCAGCATCGACCCACAGACACACGATAGTCTCTCTACCTGCACTCTTTTGATTCCAGTGTAATTATACCCTGTCTGTGTGTCCATCTGTTTCCGTGGTAACTGCAGGTGGTGATCATGCGGGACTATCACCATGAGAACGTGGTGGAGATGTACAACAGCTACCTGGTGGGAGACGAGCTCTGGGTCGTCATGGAGTTCCTGGAGGGAGGAGCTCTCACCGACATTGTGACCCACACCAGGTGAGAAACTTTTTTTATGTGTATCAAGTCATTTACGTAGCGCCTCGCAACTTTTAACCACTGTGGGGGTGGTGGGTATATATGACCTTTTAATCCATGTAATAAATATATTTTCATTAGGGCTGTCAAAGTTAACGCAATTTCATTTTAACGCCACTAATTTCTTTAACGCATTAACGCGATCGTTCTTTCCGAGGTTGTAGCGGCTCAGTTTTAAAGCTAGGGTGAAGATACTGGTATCCTATAAAACTAAAAAACATAAAGAATCCATCGGTACCAATCAAGTCATACTAGCTTGTAGAAGAAGGAGGCTAAATAACGCTCCAAACTTACGCTACATTTTGGCGAGGAAAAACTGTCGTGGCCATTTTCAAAGGGGTCCCTTGACCTCTGACCTCAAGATACGTGAATGAAAATGGGTTCTATGGGTACCCACGAGTCTCCCCTTTACAGATATGCCCACTTTATGAAAATCACATGCAGTTTGGGGAAAGTCATAGTCAAGTCAGCACACTGACACACTGACAGCTGTTGTTGCCTGTTGGGCTGCAGTTTGCCGTGTTATGATTTGAGCATATTTTTTTATGCTAAATGCTGTACCTGTGAGGGTTTCTGGACAATATCTGTCATTGATTTGCGTTGTTAATTGATTTCCAGTCTTAAATATATACATACATTTGCATAAAGCAGCATATTTGCCCACTCCCATGTTGATAAGAGTATTAAATACTAGACAAATCTCCCTTTAAGGTACATTTTGAACAGTTAAAAACTGTGCGATTCATATGCGTTTTTAAATATTTGATTTAATAATATTTTTTCAGGTGACTTAAGCCTTTTAATTAGAAATGAAAACCCTTTTTCTTATTACTGCCTCTCCATTACTCTGTATCCTGCTTTATATCTCCCTCATTAAATCCCACCAAAACTCTGTTCCTCCATAAGGGGGCAGTGTCGTCTAATGTGCTCTGTGCAGAGAGATGTACAGTACTACCATCAGTGGAGGAAGAAGTACTCAGATCTTTTAAACAGTAAAAGTAGCAATACCACATTGTAGAAATACTCTGTTACAAGTAAAAGTTCTGCATTTAATATCTTACTTAAGTAAAAATACATACATATTAGCATCACAATAAGTGTTTAAAAGTACTCATGCAGAATGTTCTATTTCAGAATCATATAAACTGGTGCAGTGCCCGTTGAAATCATGCCTGTTCAGACCTGTGGTGTTTCTCAAGAACCGCTCATACAAACAACTTCAAATCTCTGTTGTGTCTCCTTCCCCCTGCAGGATGAACGAGGAGCAGATCGCCACGGTGTGTCTGTCTGTCCTGAAGGCATTGTCTGTCCTCCACACACAGGGAGTGATCCACAGAGACATCAAGAGTGACTCCATCCTCCTCACTCATGATGGCCGCGTATGTACCACACGCTTCCAGCTGCATCTTTAGTTCTTTTTAGGCAGGCAGAGCTCTTTATAAAAGATATTAAAGAATAATTAAAGGGCGGGTCCGTCTGCGTTCTGTTCTGTTTTTTTCAAATGGAACAGCCCACTCAACTTGCCGTTGGCAAAAAGCAGTGACGTAGGTTACCAAAGTAAGCTAATCAATAAGTATATTAATAATTTGAATGCTTTGAATACATACGGAACACCACTGGGAAGCTACAGGATGATATAACAGAAATAAAGTGACTAGTGTAGTTTGCTTTTCAAATTAGTAGCAGCACACATCTGCTTTTATATATGTCAAACCACAACACTGTGGCTGAGGCAGGATAAAAGCATTCTCTCTGCAGACATTTTGACTAGTCATAGCGGGACAAGCACAGGTGTCACTCAGATCTGTCCCATTTAAATGATCCAGTAGGCCATCATTATCACGCAGCGATCATTAATTAGGACATTGACAGAACTTCACCCAGTGTTACAAGAATAAAAGGAAAGTTTGGGTTGTAAAAAGGAACTAAATGCCACTCTGTTAACCACTACTGTAGAGCTGAGGCGGGTGCCAAATCGCTTCCTGCCTGCTGACAAGCACGTTTCTGCTTTTCACAGAAACATGAACCATGCACCGTGAGACCAGGGCAAAAGGGAACTCGGCTTCTTGTGTAGTTCAAGTGGTCTGAGTTTGTGCTGTAGTGTTTCAATTGTGCACACAAATTACACAAGCCCCTTTGCTGAATCTACATGGATGTGTGGTTCTGCTGAGCTGCGGTTTCAACAACTCTTTTACCATTTCAACAAAGTTGAGACAAACCTTCCGGTTTAACTCGTGACTTTCTTCATATTGGTCTGATCTTAAAGATCACATATTTTGTAAATGATTTGGTAATTTGGGGTTAGAGAGGTAACTTCAGGTCTAACTCTGGGTTTTCCGTCCTACGACAGTGGATCACCATGGTAACTTGTGCTGAACACCTAACCTGCAGGTTATGTTCCAGATAAGATATCAGCTCGTATAAAAGCACCGCCTACTGACCAATCAGAGCTCGGTGCACGGATCGTATGATAATATTATACGAAGAAGTTAAAGTCCTAATCCAGGCTAAAAACAACTCAGATCAAATTGACAAACGCAGAAAGGGCAGCTGGCTGTATGCTGTAGGTGCTTTGAATTATATCGTTATATTTATTTTTTAATATTTCTTTTATGTTTTTTTTACTTGCTCCCAAGTCCGTTTCACACCGTCGGAGTCTGGGACGCAGCTGAAGGAAGGCTGAAACAGTCAAACACAGGGCATAATGAAGTGTGATCAATTCATCCATTCTGTTTTGAAAGCTTTTTTTAATAGTATCACTGCCTCATCGAGACAAATACATCGGACTTCTGAGTATTCTGTTAAATTAATCTGTCTGTTCATTTACGCATTCACACATCGGCATTTTTTTTCTTTTACCAGCTGTCCTTCCTGCATTTAGCAGCTTCAACTGTGTTGCTTTTAGTCTGGATTATGTGTTTAACGTCTTTGTATTTGTCTAATATCATAGCTTGCTCTTCCTTTGTAAAATGCGCCGCTCTGCTGACAGCAGACTTGTCCATGTCTGTGATCGGTCATATGCTGTAAACACCTCACCGTTCATGTGAACATAACCAGATGCTGAAACCCTGGGTTGATTTTCCGAGTTGATAACCAGCATCATAGGACCGCTTAGCGTCATCGCGGTTGTTAGGGTTAGTTGCGCCAGATAACGAGAAGATATTCTGGGTATGTTGAACACACTTCGTAGTGCAGGCCGATGTAGATGTCTGATGTGATCGTTTTGCTGAGTCTCTTGCACAAACGTACCCTATGTGTGCAAGTCACACATGTGATGCTAAGATGAGCTAACACGTCAACCACAGCGTCTTTGAAGACAGCTGAGTGTTTGTGGTTGCATGATTTTATGAGCTGCTGTGGCCTGCAGCAGTACGCATGGACAGGCAGGCCTCGCGGTGACACTCAACTTCTTCTTCTTCTGCTCTGTGAGGCAGAAAAAAAAAACACCTGCAGGGTCTGAGTCATGTTGCTCATACTGCTGCTAATGCTGCTGATGATTTTACCCGCCACTGTCAAAAATTTGCCCGCATTTGGCGGCTGGCAGGTGCTAAGTTCAGACCCTGGTCCCGTCTATGTGAGTTGTTCATACATGTATGCACCGGTTCTCACAGCAAGTGCGTTTCATTTCTCTTTTTGAGCCACCTGAAGGCTAACAGCCGGCCCTGAAGGCTGCTTCTCTTTATCTAGATACCCAGCCATGCTCAAACTTTCTCAGAAAGATGGGTGGATATTAGCAAATGAGCAAATTTCATGGGCTGGACTCCTTGACTAATGAAGCATAAGCTGTGCCTCAGATCCCCAAACTGAATATTTATTTTGCTTAAACACATCTTTTTTTTTTTTGTATTTTATATTTAAAGTAGGGATGTCACAATACCAGAAATGCTCACGGTCCATGTGTCTTCTGTAGCTACAGTACTGGTCCAACAGTTGTTTTCAAACTCTATCTACATGTGGGTTAAGATCTAAAGGGTTATGTCAGCTATGTCAGAGAGTTATCGTATTTTCTCCAACCTCACATAAACAAACGTGATGTTAATAAAAACTCTTTGTCACTAGGTTTTGTACTTAAAGTGAAAAATAATCCTGACATTCATTGTTTCTTCTTTGTGTCTCCAGGTGAAGCTGTCAGACTTTGGTTTCTGTGCCCAGGTGTCGAAGGAAGTGCAAAGAAGGAAGTCTCTGGTGGGAACGCCGTACTGGATGGCACCAGAGCTCATATCCAGACTGCCTTATGGACCAGAGGTAATACTCGCACTTCCCTCAGGATATTTACTGCTATTTGTTGTGTAAACAAGCACGTCTCTTCTACTTGTTGACTGTCTCTCTCTCTCCAGGTGGATATCTGGTCTCTGGGTATCATGGTCATAGAGATGGTGGACGGGGAGCCGCCGTACTTCAACGAGCCGCCGCTCAAAGCCATGAAAATGATCCGAGACAACCTGCCTCCCAAACTGAAGAACCTGCACAAGGTACAAAGACGAAGCACCGTTAGCAGATGTCATTATAACATCACACATCTGGACTTGTCCCTTTGACGTTGTGGTGTCCTTTAGCTAAAACAAACATAATCAGATGCATAGAAAGTGTTTTGATTTATAACAAGAATCCTTTGCTTCTACAAGAGGAAGAGAAAAGACAACTTGCAGGGTTTGATTATAACCTGCGTAGGGATGTTAACGATGATTAATCGCCCATCGATTAATTGGTCGTTAAGAATTTGATCGAGCGTGTGAAATTTAATCAATCTACTATCAAATAAAGATCTGAAATATAAACAGCGTGTAGTTACATCCTAGATATCAGTAGAATGGAGTATTTTCAAAGCACGTTTCAATGACGGTGTAGGTGGCCACGCCGAACCCGCAAAATCGCTGCCTACCCCACCAGCTGCTCCGCGGGGAGAGAGAGAGACGGGGAGAAACGACATGTAGGGTCGGCACATTTTCCCTTCTAACGCTATTGATTAAGAGTTTATTTCAACCATATTGTTGGAACAGTGGAAGAGGCCGGTGGAAAGACAAACCAAGACGGTTTTGGTGAGTTTTATTTTGTTTCTGTTGTGCTCATACACAGCAGCTGGCGCACAGCTGCATGGGACACACTAACCTTGTCGGGTTAACGGTTAATAATCGGTTAACGAGGGTCAGCTATCGGTTAGCATCCCTAATTAACACCTGGATGTTTTCTCCCGCTCACTTGTCTCCCTCTCCCAGGTCTCCCCTCTGCTCAAGGGCTTCCTGGACAGGATGTTGGTGCGAGACCCGGCTCAGAGGGCGTCGGCCAGCGAGATCCTCAAACACCCCTTCCTGACGAAGGCGGGTCCGCCGTCCTGCATCGTCCCCCTGATGAGGCAGAACAGGATGAGATGAGACCGGTGACACTGAGACCTCCAGACTCTGCAGGTTCAGACGGAACAGAATACTCCTGCACACAGAGAGGCGGCCCACGGGGGGGGGGTCAGAGGTCACGGATCGGAGAGGTCCTGCTCTCAGAAAGAGCTGCAGAGTGTAAACCGGGTGTGCAGGAGTATTCTTCTTTTCTTATGTGAATCATTGAACCGAGGGAGTGTATTCCCTTAATAAGAGGCAATAAGGCTGTGTGTGTGTGTGTGTGTGTGTCTGTGTGTGTCTGTGTGTGTGTGTACATGTGTGTGTGTACATGTATGTATGTTGGCAACACTGTTCATGACGGTGTTTCATGGCTCATACATGTGCGTGAGAGCAGAGAACTTTGCCTGTCGAGTGATTTTAGCCGATTTCATTTAAACGTTTTGTTTTAATTGAAGACCTGGAACGATTGTGGCTGTTTTTATTTCTCCATTTGGACCTTACCTGGATTTTACGTGTGACGGTGGGGTTTTGCACACCAATCGGATGCTTTGAAGGAGCCGGCGGCGGATTTTAGAGACTGTGCGGAGCCACATTTTTAATCTCACTACTATTTGACGGTCTGGAAATTTTCTCACTACGAAGACTTCTCCCGCGGACGGATCCCAGACTCGGTCCTCATCACACCCAGAACTTTACTACTGACGGAGGAAATCTTTTGACCCAGAAATGAGTCTTTATTTTGTAGCCATATAAATACTAGCTTCCTGTTGTAAACAAGCAAACAAACACTAAGTCAAAAGGTAAACACTGGAGTTGTGGGGTTTTTTAAACAGATGAATTTTCCTCTTATTTCCTCCTTATTTTCCTGTGTAAGTACGATGAACATAGAGAGATATATCAGTTTTGATGTTTTGCTATCTCTATTTTGTGATTGTTTTATTATTATTATTATTATTATTATGATTTATTTCTTTGTTTATTTTAGAGCGAGATGTGATGATTATTGAAGCACTGTCGATGAGAGATAGAAGCTGCACTCCCGGTTGATTCCAGATAATAGACACTAGACATTTCATTTCTTTTTTTTTTTTTTTTAGACCAGACGTGACGTGTTGACCGTAAACCGAGACGAGCAGGAAAGGTTTAACAGAAACATGAAAAAACAAAACTGATAAAAATCGTACCCCTGTTTTAACATTCTTTCTATTTTCGCCGTAGTGTTTTAGAAGAGTTGGTAGCTGGTAGAGGTAACTCACGTCACAAACTAATGACTCTTTGGTAGAAAATCATTTTGAGCTGCTTTTAAGGCAATCAGTGAGTTGTTTTTATTCTGTATTGCACGACAGCTTCCTCGTAACGTCATCGCTCTCCTTCAACAAACACACAGCGGCTGTTGTTTTCAGTAAACGGCCTGCTGTCACGTTCTACTGTTGAACCGACTAATGTTGGATTTCCTGGTTAATGCTTCTGGCAGAGCGCTGCTGAATCCACCTCACGGTGCGAGTGCTTTATTTTATAAACGATAAAGGAAAACTCTTCCACTACTCAGCAACAGATGGTACACAGGTAAACGACAGGTTAACATGAGTGGGAGAGGACTGACCTGGACTTCTGCAGAAGTCTGATGTTTGCTTGACATCTGGGCCGAAGAGAACAGACAGAATATTCTAAATAAAAGTCCACAGAAATAGTGACGTTTATGAAGTAATTAGAGATAAACTCACAGAAGATCAGCGCAGAGTCAAAGTGAAAAAACTTAAAACAGCAATATATCAAAGTCTGTGATCTCCTGCATAGAAGTGGCAGCTCTCAAGACGAAAAAAAGATAAATTCGCTCCTTCGTAAATGCCCCTCAGCAACTTAATTTTATATTTGGTCCGCTTTACTTTGTGCACTGAGAAACCAAACCAAAAGTATCTGCGGTTTGTTAAAGCGCCCTGAGATGACGTCTTCTGTCGCTTTTTGTCTCAACAAAAAAAGTCAGATAACACTTTATAATTACCATAAATAATTAATGGTAAATTGATAGTTAATTAAACTTTACTATAGTTTAGTACTAGTTATTTTACTGTTAACAAACAATGAAATAATATAAGTATGAGTTATAAATATACAGTATATAACTCATACTGAGTTAATGATCAATAATTGGTTTGTAAACCATTTATACACATTGTTTGGATATCTATTATAAAGTTGCAACTGATGATTATAACACTTTGTTAAATGGTTATTTACACAGATAGTTAATACTTTGTCAATGGTTAATGATTGGTTTCTGGTCCATCTACCGATGTAATGTTTATAGATGTTTTACAAACTATTTCTTAAAAGTTTACAAATCATTTGGTAATCATTAACAAATACTAAATATAGTATATAAAATGTTATAATGTCTGCAACAATAAACTGTTAATAAATAGTTTATTAATGTAATCAGAATGTAATTGTTATCGTCTCATCAGATATGATACAATATATAATTTATAAACTAATTATATTTCATGTCACACAAATAAAATAACAGAAATGATCGCATTACTAATAATTAGTAAAAATCATTAATTATAATTATCAATTAAAATTCAGAGTTATTGATTCAAAATCAAATATAACTATCAATTTACCATTTATTAATGATGGTTATTATTATAAAGTGTTACCAAAAGTCAAGACTGCAACTAAACAGGAGGGAGGTGGTGGATGTGTTTTGGACGGCGTAGCGCGCTCGCTGCTCTCGTTGTCGTGTACAGTTGAACTCCTGCTGACAGCGAACACATTGAAACCAACGACTGTGAGGCCTTGTATGTACGAAGAGTAGGATGAAGGCTTTTTAAAGTAGTTTTCTAACATTGTTGATAATTCCTGCAAAGCACAGCCAGCTATGGTCTGAGAACTAAAGCCACTCTTACTGTTTATTCATGTTGTGTAGCTACACTTGTTGGAAGAGGAGCATAATAGCAGCAGTACGCTTCAGTGAAAATGCTTCCTTCCAGGCATCGTTGTCTGTAACTTGAAGCTGTAGTTATGAACTTTTAGCACCAGTAGGAGCAGAGAAAATGTAGTTTCCATTTCCTATAAACATGTGTTGTTCATGTTCACGTGCCACCGCAGCTGAACGTTGGTTCATCATTCACTCAGAAGAAATTCCTGCTACAGTAGGTGTTTTTCTACTTTGTGTCCTCGGCTGCTTACTAGGGGTGTCACGATTTCGATTCTAAATCGATCGAATGAACTTCCGATTTTGACTATCGAAATCAAAAGCAGGATTGGTGATTGTCCCAGGTTTTTTTTTCTCCGCCCTCGCCTACTTCAAGCCCCCAGGAACCGCTCTGGTTGTTGATCCCAGTTTTCCTAGTGGCCAAACGGCGGTACTACAACTTCCGTGTCCGTCACGTGATGCCATTGGGCCCAAAAAGACTTTTCCCCATAGACTTGCATTGGGAAAGAGACGTCCGTCACTCAGCGGATACTTTTTTTTAAGGTAAATCAACTTCCCAGTACGAACACTCTAATAACCCTTATTTAAATCATTAGGTCCTAAAAGTTGTAAAAGCTGAGCTGAACGACAATCAGGTGAAGATCTCAAATTAGAATATTGAATCTGCACATATTGATTCATCACTTACTTACTATATTTTTAATAATTGTAAACACTATTTGGGGATTGACAGCTAATAGACTATAATGAAGGGGAGAACCTCCTGCTATGTAAGGAATAATAATGTACAGCGAGCCGGTATATATATATATGCCTATACAACCACACTCTGTGGTACTACACACTTAGACTTCTTGTTATTCCTCATCCCACACTAGATCAGTTTTCCTTTGATTATCGATGTGAAAATGTGTTTACTGGAGGACTGATTGACTGTCCGGTAGACTGTAGCTACGTTTTTTATTCTGCTGCTGTCTGTGTGAGTTCCTGCCTTAACATTTACAATCACTACTAGACGGATTGCGGTTCCGACTCGACACTACGACTGTTAGAGATGGAGAAAGGAGACTTCCATGACGCTTCTCATCTCACATATCTGAAAAAGTCTTTGTATGTACAAGTGGATCTTATTTTGGCTAAACCGTTGACGGCTCTCATTAACATTCCTGTCGAGACCACTTCATATTGCCTCAAAGTTGGCGCTCTTCTCACCTCAGTTTACCAGAGCTTCCCAAAGTTTTCTGTTGATTTCTTTATTAATCGCCAATGAGCAGCTCCAGTGCTGCTGTTCAGGGTTCAGTGCCTTGCTTTGCAGCATCTTGACATTTTGGGGGATTGTCCGGTTAAGTGAGTAGTTCTTAGGACTTGCATCTACTGACCAACCAGCCTGCGCTATAAAATGTGACAAACAAACTGTTATGATTTTCATTGTCTCGCCTCTTTTTGTTTAAAAGCTGATTTTGTTGCAGTGTAGACGACTTAATTTGTCAAACATCGGATTGCAACAAGCGTTCCTGCACCATCTTGTTTTTGTAAATTTCACTGGTATGTAAAAAAAAAACAAAAAAAAAACATAGACTTCACTTTGCAAATTTTACTTTTTTTTTTGGCAAATACAGATTTTGTAAAAAGTCATCCACAGTGTTTTGTTTTCTGTATGTTTTGAACATGTTTTGTACATTGAAGTCAGATACCTGCCAGCTTGGAGCGGCACGAGACTAGAAGTTATCGGCCAATCTGAGTCAAAGGCTCTGCTTCCCATCTGAGATTGTGTTACTAACCTCAGACCAGATCTCGTGCTTCTTTGGTCCTCTTCACTTCACACCATCTACATCACAAAGCTTACTGTGCCCCGGAAGGATGCTGTGGTGGAGGCCCTACGAACGCAAGAGCCTTAAGTACGCTGAGGCTTCGTAGGCAAGTCAACTACCAGGCTGCTTAAGGACATGGGAATCCGAGGCCAAGCCCGACGCCAAGCCATCAGAGCCCTCTCAAGTGCTGCTGAGCAGGCAGGTCGGTGGCTATGGATTAATAGGAGAGATGGCATCTGGGACCCAAAATAACACCAGCAGCATCAGAAGGGGTAAAAGCAGAGGGGGGCACATCTTGGACGCCAGATGTCGCCGATAAGCCCTCTGGAGGTATTGTGGGCCTATCATCGGAACACCAGCGAAGGAGGGACCCACATGATGACCCTGATGAAGCTTTTACCCCAAACCTTTACCAACTATGACTTACCCCCAAACTGCATGTGATTATCATAAAGTGGGCATGTCTGTAAAGGGGAGACTCGTGGGTACCCATAGAACCCATTTTCATTCACATATCTTGAGGTCAGAGGTCAAGGAACCCCTTTGAAAATGACCATGACAGTTTTTCCTCGCCAAAATGTTGCGTAAGTTTGGAGCGTTATTTAACATCCTTCACGACAAGCTAGTATGACATGCTTGGTACAGATGGATTCATTATGTTTTTCATATGATACCAGTATCTTCACTCTAGCTTTCAAACTGAGTCCACTACAACCTAAAAATCGCAAGTTGCGTTAGAAATTAGTGGCGTTAAAACTAATTTGTGTTAAAGCGTTAACTTTGACAGCCTTCAGAAAACTCAAATATTTAACAGACCGTGTTTCCTGACGATTTTTCGTTTTGAATGCATCAGTTCTTTTCATTTTGGTCATTTGAAGTTTTCTACGGTGGCCCTGAGAGCTCAACACGCTGCAAATAGAGAAAACACAAGCGCACTAGCGTTAAAAATGAGCCCGCTACAACCTACAAATCGCAAGTTGCGTTAATGAGTTAAAGAAATTAGTGGCGTTAAAACGAATTTTCGCATATTTGTCATTGTTTTGTGTTGTTAATTGATTTCCAATAATAAATATATACATACATTTGCATAAAGCAGCATATTTGCCTGCTACTCCCATGTTGATAAGAGTATTAAATACTCAACAAATCTCCATTTAAGGGACATTTTGAACAGAGAAAAAATGTGCAATTAATCACGATTAAATATTTTAATTTATTGAGAAACCTAGTAAAAATGCAAAAGTCTCTCTAGAGTCAGAGTTTGGTTTGTCCGTTCTGGGCTACTGTAGAAACATGGAGGAGCAACGGCTCATAAACTAAAGAAAACATTCTTAGTATCAGGTGATTAGACACTAAAGAAAACATGAATATTATAATCCATTTCTGCTAATCGTGCTAATAGATCCCCTGAAATGTTGCACATTCAATGATTCATGATGCATCAACATTTGATGAATTCAGATGTTGATGTTGAGTTACCTGACTGACTAATTACAGGTCTGATAAAGTTCCCACACGCTGCTTGATGAGCTGCAGATTAACCATCAGTGGAAACCATCTTTTTTTCTCTCTGCTGTATCGCAGCAGCACGCTTGTATTTTTAGCACTTCCGTCGAGTCAGTGGAAGTAACTGAGCAGCAGCAGCTCTGCAGCTCTGCAGCTTTTACTGTAAACAGTGAGCCTGAAGGGTGGGACCCAAACACAATGACAGACCACAGGACAGCTGGTAGAAAATAAAGAAGAACAGCTCTTTATTTCTCTAGTGGCTAGTTCAGGGTCAGTGTGCATGGATGGACAAACATTGTCCAAACATTCATGTTCCCCAGAGGATGTTTCCTACTGACTTTTCCTCTAGCGCAGGGGTCTGTAATCTGCAGCTCCGGAGCCACATGCGGCTCTTTAGCTCCTCTCCAGTGGCTCCCTGTGGATTATTAAGAAAATTTGTGGAAATGAATAACTGTTTTTTTGTTTACATTTTCATTTTTATTTATCATTGTTGTAGGTCTGTGGTACAACGGAGTATTAGGGCCACATTGAGGAAAAAAAAAAAATGGGAGATTTCGAGAATAAAGTCATAATATTACGAGAATAACGTCATAACTTAACGAGAAAAGTCGTAGTATTATGAGAACTAAGTAATATTAAGTTATTTTACGTGTTATTTTCTTTTTTATCTCGTAAAGTTATGACTTTATTCTCGTAACATTACGACTTTTTTCTCATAACGTTATGACTATTCTCATATTACGACTTTTTTCTCATAATATTATGACTTTATTCTGTAAATCTCAGATGTTTTTTCCCTCAATGTGGCCCTAATACTCTGTAGTACTGTCTCTTTGGCCCTCACTGCATTAGACTTATATACTATATACTTAGACTATAAACTGTGTTACCCTCATCACAATGATCAAATGTTTTGCGGCTCCAGACAGATTTATTTTGTTTGCCTAAAATGTCTTTTGATAGTAAAGGTTGCTGACCCCTGAGTGAGGAGGTAAGGAGATAGGGAATGTATTATGTCAATGAGTGTCCTCACAGAGGTAGAAGTACAGGGATGTGTGTGTGTGAGAGAGGAACTAATTGGTTAAAGTGTGTGTGTGTGTGTGTGAGAGTGTGTTTCTGTATCTGTGTGTGTGTGGGTGTGAGTGTGTGTCTCTGTGTGTGTGTGGGTGTGTGTGTGTTATTGTGTGTGTGGTGAGATAAAGGGAGCGTTTCCAGAACATGACGGAGCCTCTACGGTGGGCGGTGTTTGTTGGCTCTCAGCAGCCAATCAGAGCTGATCAAACCCAGCTGATCGATGAGTCAGTCAGGAGAGAGAGAGAGAGTAGCAGAGGAGGTCTGACTGTCACACTTGTTGCTGAGCAGGAGCGGCTACAGACGGACGGAGAGATCCACACCGAGAGATCCACACCGAGAGATCCACACAGAGAGATCCACTCCTCCTCATCCTCCTCCATCATCCTCCTCCAACCAGCGGCTCCTCCTCCGCTCCTCGGCCGCTCCAGAAGCTACATCCTCCCGCTGCTGCTGCTGCTGCCGCTGCCTCCTCCGCGGCTCTCAGGTGAGACATCCAACGCTTTAAATCTGCTTTATTGTTTGACAGCTCGGTGTTTTAACTACCTGTAATATAATCAATAACATATCATCGATTATTCCCTCATCTGATCCACTGAGTGTGTGCGCAGTGTTTTTATGTCTGTTTGATAAAAATAGATTGACTTGAGTCCATAACAGAACCTGTTCAGTGCCTATTAATTTATTAACAATTAATTAATAATTGATGTTACAGCTTTATTGACCAAGTATGTGAACACATATAATGAATTAGACAGAAATACAGCTAAAGACAAGGACAAATATAAGTATATAGTCTACTAAGACTTTAGTGCAAAGGGTGCTGGAATAAATATAGACTGGTGCTTTATATACCTAATAATACTGATAATAATAATAATAATACATCTATGTATACAGGTAAAACAAGGACATATATAAGTATATGTCTATTAAGACTATAATGCAAAAGATGCTGGAATAAATATAGACTGGTGCTTTATATGCATAATAATAATGATAATGATAATAATAATAATAATAATAATACTAAAACATTTATTTATACAGCTAAAATCAAGGACAAATATAAGTATATATTCTACTAAGAAAATAGTGCATGGGGTGCTGGAATAAATAATACCAATAATAATAATAATACATTTATTTAACAGATATTACAAAGTGCTTCACAAGACAATAAAAGCAGATAAATAAAACAGGACGTCAATGAACATAAGAATAATGAAATATTTTTTTTTTTGAATTGTGCTTCATAGTTTCCTTAAAGGGACTGTTTGTAAGAATCAGAAATTGCTTGTTAACAGTGACACCTGTGGCCGTTAAGTTGTAGAAGTATAAATCTTTTAAAAAGTTAAGTTTACTTAAGTACAATTTTAAATGCAGGACTTTGACTTTGAACAGAGTATTTCTACACAGTAGTATTGATACTTTAGTAAAAGATCTGAATACTTCTTCCACCGCTGGAGGATCAGATGTGGTTTAAAAACGAGAGTCAGTTCTTAATAAAAAGAGAACAATAGACTTGAATCCCTCTCTAGGGTTTGAACCTGTTGGTTTCATGAATGCTGTGAAGCAGCGGAGCAGAAAGAGCAAAGTTCAACACAGCTACTGATCAACCAGAACGTCAGATGTGGTTCAGTGGGTGAAGACGTTCAACATTTCTTCCTCTGCATGTTCAGTTCACTCTGTGTTTTTCCCAATGGAAGTTTCTGCTAGCCTACTCGGCTCTTCCTCTGTTTTTCGCCAAACAAATCACTGTTGTGGCTGGAAACATAAAATGCATCACTTCCTTTGTGCCTGAAAATATTTCCAAGAAAGAGCCACTGGAGAGTTTACAGACATCATGTTTGAATCACCACTAAGAGTGTGTGTACACAGAGGTGCTTTACTGGAGTATTTGATGATACTTCTACTTCTACTCCACTACATCTCAGAGGGAAATAGTGTACTTTTGTCTGACAGCTTTAGTGACTTTTCACATCCACTTCTTGTCCAGGTAAAACCATGAATCTCCAGATGTGTTGATGTTGAATGTTTGTGATAAACTGAAGGATTAAATGTTCCTTTATGTGTTGAAAAAATCCTTCTGAAGCTAATTAAACTCTTTAAAAAGCCCCTTGGATCAGCTGGAAGATGCATCGTCACAAAGCTGAAAACAGGCGGACGTTTTAGAGATACGTGGTTCTCACAGGACAGCGACGCTACAAACACATTATGATCTTATATAGACCATGATGCATTGCTGTAGATTAAACTAGCCAACAGGATATAAAGGAGGTAAAATGCAACATACACATTAATGCAGCAGTAATATTAATCCAGAAGATATAATAGTGAAACACTGACAGGGAACATTTTACTGACACATCAATACTTTTACTTTTTGTACATTAAGTACGTTTTACTGAAGTAAGGTTTTGAATGTAAATGTAAACCAGCTTTTATTATCACACAGTGAAATGTAGCCTCTGCATTTAACCCATATTAGGAGCAGTGGGCAGCTAAATGCAGGACTTTTACTTGTAGTGGAGTAATTTCAGTGTGGTATCAGTGCTTTTACTTCAGTATAAAGTATCTGAATACTTCTTCCACTACTGCATGTGCACAACAACTACAGCTAGCTTATGCATTAAAGGAGCAAAATGTACTGTAGTACTAACAGCTAGTGTTTAAAAAGCGGTAACAGCAGTCCAAATTCAAAACATTCAAGCCTTGGAGGAACCTGCCGAAATAATAAATAAATAAATGTCTCGATAAATAAATATATCATTAAATGTAGCAAAAATTAATTGATAAAATGTGACATAAATTGATATTTCTGTTTAATTTGCTTCATTATTTATTTATCTTTGTATTAATTCCCTTATTTATTTACTCTTCTTTTTATTTTCTTATGTATAATATTAAATTTATTTATTTTTGCATTTTTATTTTTATTTATTCATTTATTTTTTCATTTATATTTTATTTATTAAGTTATCTTAATAAATTAAATTTAAAAGGAGAACATAGTGGCTGTAGCATTGCTGTTGGGGAAGCCAGTATTTTAATTCAGCATGTTTCCTTAATCTCTGATGACATATCAGGGTCATTTTATGATTTATTGTCACAGTAAATATATTACAGATTGGTCCTTTAAAACTACGTGTTTGTGCCTGTTATCTAACACAGTGGTCAGTCAGGAAGGGAAGTTGTAGATGACGGAGATAACATCCGCTCTGAGTGTGTCTTTTCTTTGTAAATTCCTCTGTAACAGAGGAGGAAGTCCAGTCCCTCGATGTGTGAAGTGAAGTCACCTGTAGTGAAGCTCAAACATGCTGTCACTCATGTTTTTATTCAGCCTTCACCACCCGGCGACAAAGCGGTGCCAGATTGTGACATTTAAATGCTCGCCAGAGTGATGTTTGTAGCGTCGATGCGTCACATCGTTTAACTTTTATTCATAAGCTCACGATGGTCTGAGCTTGTTAATGTAATGTCGGCTGTGGTGGAATGTAAGTTAACTTAGGAGCGTTATTTAACCAAGACAAGATAATATGACTAGCTATGAAACTGAGCCCATTACAACTTCCGAAACCTTTGACAGCCCTAAAATAAACATACATTTGCATAAAGCAGCATATTTGTCCACTCCCATGTTGATAAGAGAATTAAATACTTGACAAATCTCCCTTTAAGGTACATTTTGAACAGATAACAAATGTGCGATTCATTTGCTTTATGGACAATCATGCGATTAATAGCGATTAAATATTTTAATCAGTTGACAGCCCTACTTGTAAAAGAGTATTTCTACACTGTGGTATTACTACTTTTACGTATGTGAAAGATCTCCGTACTTCTTCCTCCACCACTGGACCACTGTCAAGTCCTTCTTGATTTAACAGCATCACGACATGCATTTATCACATGAAATGGAGCTGAATTAATTAATTTTGTTTTAAAAAAAAGAGACATCTTAATTTTCTGTGGTCACAATAATTGTGTTTCCAACTTGCTGCAGCAGAAGTTATAATATCACACAGGGCCGTGATGACTAAGATGGAGAACTCCCACACAGATTGTGGTCACATAAGATGGAGCTGTGTGTGTGATGACTGGCATCTCTCTTGACATGAAAGCACAAAACACACACTAAAGACAGCCAAAGCTACACCTACACACACACATTTTCACACACTGGAAACACACGGTGGCATTTAGGCTGCCGCTCCAGCCGAGGTCTGGTTCTGTTGGCACTAGTTCATCACAGGAAGTAGCGTGATAGCGATGGCGCGCCGGTGCAAGTCATCTGGAGAAATTTAGTTTGGGTTGTTGTGGCGGCGGTGCATGTGATCGGTTTCTGTTTTGTTTCTCTGCTCACTGTCTGGTGGGCGTATCGGTCAGCGCAGTCAGTGTTGAAACAGTAAACAGTGTGGGGTGACAGTTTCATTATCAGTCGACTGAAAGGTCGAGCGCAGGTTTACAGTCGTGGTTTGATTAAAAGACGTCGAAGCAGATCACAGGAGCAATGTTTGAAGGGATAGTTCAGGTGTTTTGAATTGTGGTTGAATGAGGTACTTCTCCATAGTCAGTGTATTACCTACAGTAGATGGAGAAACAGACAGGAGTACCAGCTCGGGAGCAAAGCGATGTACTGCTGTGGACGAGGGCAGCAGCAGAACAGATCTAAAAAAATCAATATCAGTTTAAGTGTACTCTATATTTACAATATTTTCACATCGTCAGACAGCCCTTGCCGACGTGGAGCTGAAATCTATGCTCTCACCAAAGCCACCAGACTCCATTGAAAAAAAACAATAGTTTTACCTTGCAGAACACGAGAGTTGCTGTTCTACCGCTGCATTGATCGGTTAGTTAGTTTGTGCTATTGTGTGACTTTGGTGAATCCGAACTAACCAGAGTCGCACAATAACACAAACAAACTAACCGATGGAGGCAGCGATAGACCAGCAATCCCTGTGTACTGTGAGGTAAAATTACTGTTTTTTTCAATGCAGTCTGGTTGCTTTGGTGAGAGCATAGATAACGGCTTCAGTTCCCCGTCAGAAAGGGATGTCTGACAGCGAGGTGCAGTGTTGAAAATATTTTAAATATAGAGTACATTTAAACTGATATAGATTTTTTTAGGTGTCTAAACCGCGTTTAGCTGCTGCCTCCGTCCAAAGCAGTACTTCGCTTTGCTCCCGTGGTGGTACTCCTGTCTGGGAGCGAAAATCAAAATGAAGACGTTGATCGATGCAGCTGCTCAGTGACCAACAGGTGAAGCCAGCGGAGGTGTGTGTGGTGGCACTCAGCAGCTGACAGGTGTGAATGAACACAAACAGCAGGCGGGTTCACAGCTGCAAATACATTTAGACTGAAAACAACATTATCCCTTTAAAAACTTTTAGCCAGAGCTGCTTTTAGTGTGTGCGCGTGTGTGTGTGTGTGTGTGTGTGTGTGTGTGTGTGTGTGTGTGTGTGTGTGTGTGTGTGTGTGTGTGTGTGTGTGTGTACAGTGTGTGTGTTTGTACAGTGTGTGTTTATGTGTTTTCTGCTGGTGACTCTTCATCTCCGTTGTGTCTTAAAGGAAGTCTGGTTTGATGTCTGCGTCAGTCCTGTATCCATCGCCGTGTGGATGCGTCAGTCTGGTCTGCGGACTCCTCCTCCTGGCCTCTTCACCGCTCCTCACGGCAGGTACGACCTCTGACCCCAACATTCATGCATTCATTAAGTCTCTACTTTGGTTTCTCCTTCATTCACTGTAGCAGAAAGAAAATATTATACACAGAATTCAAGTGAAAACTACGGTGACTCTCTGAGAGCTCAACGCGCTGCAAATAGAGAAAACACAATACAACTGTTTCCAGGGGACACTAAAAAGTGATGCACACGACTGAAATTAACCTTGGCTGTGGTGGAATAGTTTTATTTTCATAGGAAGGTTCCTAACTGAGTGAAATGACCCGGAAGTATCTACGTGGCAGCCATTATAAGAGCTTTTCTAAATGTTAAGGAAAGGTGCTTCAGTGCTTCCTTTCTTATCTCCTTTAGCTTAGGATACACTGAACCATCCTTTACCAAAGGAAAGGAGATAACGCCGCCACACAATTCCTTGTGGCCGCACCACAGCAGACCCACGTCAACAAAGAACGTATATCAATAAATAGTGAAAGTCAATTGTTCGTTGAAACGTCAGCGCCAGGCAGCAGCTACGCTTCCGCCATTTTGGACTGAAAGCGACTGCCGGACACCCGTAAAACGTCCGCCTACAAAGAGCCGTACAAAAGTAAAACAAAATTATTTCTATTCTATTGTCATATTTAATGTCTCTACTGAAATGGCCTGTGTTCAACAATAAGAATATTATAAATATGTAAACTATTATAACTATTTACTGACTTATTTATTCAACTTTTTCGCCCGGCTGCTTCCCAGAGGAGCAGAAAGTGAGCGATGGACGTAAATAGAAGTTAGAAAAATCCAGCACACAGATTTCTTAATCTTTTTCATGTCAAGGATCCAGAATGACAAATAGACCACAGACCATGAATGTAGAAGAGGTTGTGTCCTGTGCATGTTAGTAAATAACCTACAACTCCATTAAATTCTGTTGATGTCATGCTACTAGCTCTACTAGCTACTGGCCGATAGCCGGCTGTTTGGGAACAGAGACGTTAAGACATCCACCACGGTACAGGCTTACAGCATACAGCCCATGGGTGTATTAGAAGAGAATAAAAGTGATGAATTATATATCCATTATTACAGCCGCATACAGCAAGCAGGAAGCTGGCAGAACCAGATATGTCATCTGAGCGTGCAGGGCGGTGCAGTCCCGTCGGGTCGGATGCACGTTCATTATGCCGAGGTAAATAACTCACTTTGTGCCGCAGCAGTGAGATACTGAAACAACCTTTAATTGCAAATACAGTCCAGACAGATGTTCATTAGCTGCACACAGTGTCACCACACTTTAATGATGACTGATAGTGAAACATTAAATGAACTTTAGTCAGCGTGTTGCAGGATGTAGACACTTTCTGCTTACTCAGTTTCAGAAGTCTGGTTCTTCCTCTTCTGTTTGTACTGTGATCAACTCTTTTCTGGAGCTACAGTCAAACTCTGCTGTTCATCAGAACCGGGATGTGACTTCTTGTTCTTAACATTTTGTTTCTGATGAAACCATTTAGACTTTTCCTCGTTGCAGCTTCATTTCTAGTGATTTTCCACCCTCAGCCTCGTCACGTGTTTCTGTTTGGGGTTAAGGAGCTTACGGGGGCAGTGGAAACGATAATTCTGCAGACGCAGACTTTTGAGATGGAAGGTGGAGAAATAGAGGAAGTGGGTTACAGTGTTGTCTGTTCTGCCCGTTGGGTAAGGCAACAGCGGAGGTTGTGGGCAACGTTTTGATGCGGGAAATCCCAGCATTCAAATGTACACAAACACGTTTAAATATAAATATGTAAACCAAATCCTGAGCCTTTTACTCACTTTGTGTACCGTAAGAAACAATATCACCTTGTTGTCCTTTCACATTGCACCAATTTCCGTCTCAGCTGCTAATATGATTCATTGCTGTAGATTAAACTAGCCAACAGAATATAAATTAGGGCTGTCAATCGATTAAAATAGTGATTAATCACAATTTTTTTTATCTGTTCAAAATGTACCTTAAAGTGAGATTTGTCAAGTATTTAATACTCTTCTCAACATGGGAGTGGACAAACAAGAAAACAAATGCATGTGGAGCAGAGATGGAGGAGGGGTAACAAAGAAGAGGGTTTAAACTCTGAGAAATGAACCAGTATAGCGATGGTTGTGAGGTAGAGGCGACTAACGACCACTGTCTCTACAGGCTGGCTGAGTAACTGCACTCACCCTCTGGTGCCGGAACATGGAGGTTTCCGCTGTGATCCGTCACCGTGTCGAGGTTTCCCCCACAAGACCTCCATCCACTTCTTCTGTGAGCCGGGGTACCACGTCGTCAACAACAAGGCCCGCGTCTCCAGGTGTCGCCACGGGAGGTGGCAGCCTCCGATACCGGCCTGCGTCCCCATCAGAGGTGAGAGTTCAGAAGACTGAATACACTGAAGTCTAACAAGTCATATAGTATTTATGTTTGTTTTATTATGTTTGATGTATGAAGGAGAGAACCTGCCAAAAATAAATGAATAAATAAATTAATGACTCAATAAATAAATAAATATATCATTAAATGTAGCAAAAATAATATTAAAAATAAATGTAGCCACTAATTAATTGATAAAATGTGACATAAATTGATATTTCTGTTTTAATTTGATTCTTTATTTATTTATCACATTTATTTATTAATGTTTTTATTAATTAATTTATTTTAGCATTTATTTTTGTTTATTTTTGCATTTATTTTTTATTTATTTTATATTTATTCTTAAATGTAGGTATTTATGTATTCATGCATTTTTTTTATTTTTTATTTCTGCATGATTTTCCCCTTTGCATTTCACCCCTAGAAATAAATATACATAAATAAATGTAAAAATGAATAAAACCAAATACACACATAAGGGAAAATTAAATAGAAGAGTAAATAAATACGGGTATTAATACAAAGATAAATAAATAAAGAAGCAAACTAAAACAGAAATATCAATTTATGTCACATTTTATCAATTAATTAATTAATTGCTCCATTTATTTAAAATATAATTTTTCCTATATTTAATAACATATTTATATTTTGAGTCATTTATTTATTTTAGATTTTGGCAGGTTGCGTCCTCCATATTGATGTTCAGGTTGTTTTAAGCAGGGTATGAAGTGAGTTCTCTTTACTGATAATTAAGGTGCAAAAAGTGAATTTCCCTGCAAGTTTTTATTTGTCAAAAAATATCTCCACATCTAAAATTATACCTAATTAGTGAGCAGATACTCTCGGACGACTTTAAACATCTCTTGACATTTCCCCGCAGCCCCGGGCATCGCAGCGCTCCTCAGTGATTTGCTCAGTTTATAATCTACTCATGACTCAGCGCAGCGATGACCCTGACGCTTTAAACACTGATTAGTCATTTTAAGACAGTCACTTCTTGTTTTGAGTGTTCAGGAAGCAGACGGCGTGTCGTTTCGTTACCTATACTTAAATTATGTGTTATGGTTGATTGCAGACATCCGATGAGCGTCAACAAAAAGATGTCTCAGAGGCCACTGGGAGTTTTATAAGTACATTTACTCAAGTACCGTACTTCAGTACAAATTGTAGGTACTTGTGCTTTACTTACTGCTACTACTCCACTACATCTCAGAGGGGAATATTGTACTTTTTACGTCATTACATTTATTTAACATGCATCTTTAGTTGCAGATTAATTGTTTTGTGCACTAAAACATGAAACTTCAGAGCATTTCGGGGCCGATCCCTTCAATGCAAACTCTCTTTTGACCTAGTTAACAGAAACAGACTGAGACTGTCTGTCTGCAGCGGAACTAGAAGCTTTACTTTCCTCAGACCAGTTCCGACTTCCTCTGTCGCCATTCACTGAAACGCGCTGCGACAGGAAGTCAGAGCGCAGATAGAGGAAGCGGGCGACGCCACCATAATAACCATTAAACATTTCCTCTGTGTTGACGCTGTCAGAGCCTCATGGAAAGCTACTGTCGTATTGTCACGGGCTCAGAGAAACCACATATCTAGATAAAAGAAAGCTTCCTGTCATAGATTTTGTATTTGATAATCTATTTCTGTAAAGAGAATACTCAGGTTTTTCCCACAGTGGTGATTGTTTTCTGTCACAGCTTCAGCTCATTGTCTTAAATCTACCGTTTTGCATTTTAGCATAGAAATACCAAATTAATTAATTAAAAAAACGATGGATTTTGGGTGTAAAATTTGTTTTCTTTGGCAAGTGACCTGGTATACGTGGTATAATGCTCTTTGAGGTGTCCATAATCAGGAATTAATGTACGACGCACATCAGACAGTTGCCTCTGATACCTTGTCGGGCATTATCCTTTACATATATATATATATATATATATATATATATATATACAGATATATATATATATACAATATGTGTAACTTCCGTTTTAAATTATAGTGCAAATAGAAAACTTTGGTTATGAGAGTAGTGCAAAAGATGGTGGTATGATAATGTGCAAAACCAGCACAACAGAAAGTTCCATGTTATTAATGTATGGTGGAGTTCAGAGGATGAGGAAAGAAGATTTAATCATCTAATCGACTCGTATTAAAAACTGCGTCTTTTGTTTAAGTACATAAAAAGCAGATAGTTGTATAAGTTTCTGTTGTCGTGTTTCTACCGTCAACATTTTGTGTTTCTCCTCCTCAGAGAATGTGAACTCTGACGACAGAGCGAACGACTCGATGCCCAGCATGGCCACGACGGCGGTGGGCGTATCCATCTTCCTGCTCACCACCACTGCCTGCCTGGTCGTCAAGTCCCGCCTCTACCCCTGTCAATCACACAGGTGAGAAGTCGACTGTTTACTGCCGTAGACTGAAGACGTTTAAACTGTGATCTGTGATATTCCAATAGTGTTAACCCCTAACCCAGGGGTCTGCAACCTGCAGCTCCGGAGCCACATGTGGCTCTTTAGCTCCTCTCCAGAGGCTCCCTGTGGATTTTTAAGAAAATTAGAGGAAATGAATAACTGTTTTTTTGTTTACATTTTCATTTTTATTTATCATTGTTGTAGGTCTATGGTACGACGGTACGACGGAGTATTAGGCCCACATTGAGGAAAAAAAAAAAAGTATGAGGTTTCGAGAATGAAGTCCCAATATTATGAAAATAAAGTCATAAGTTTAAGAGAAAAAAAGTCGTATTATGAGAATAAAGTCATAATATTATAAAGTAGTAATTTTACGTGTTATTTTCTTTTTTTCTCGTTAAGTTATGACTTTATTCTCGTAATATTGCGACTTTTTTTTCGTTAAGTTATGACTTTATTCTCGTAATATTACGTCTTTTTTTTCTCGTTAAGTTATGACTTTATTCTCGTAATATTACGTCTTTTTTTTCTCGTTAAGTTATGACTTTATTCTCGTAATATTGTGACTTTTTTCTCGTTAAGTTATGACTTTATTCTCGTAATATTACGTCTTTTTTTTCTCGTTAAGTTATGACTTTATTCTCGTAATATTACGTCTTTTTTTTCTCGATAAGTTATGACTTTATTCTCGTAATATTGCGACTTTTTTTCTCGTAAACTTATGACTTTATTCTCGTAATATTACGACTTTTTTTCTCGTTAACTTATTACTTTATTCTCGTAATGTTACGACTTTTTTCTTGTAAAGTTATGACTTTATTCTCGTAATATTACGACTTTTTTTCTTGTAAAGTTACATTTCGTAGTAGTACATTTTGCACACATTACACTTTAGTACACTTTGGCCCTCACTGCATTAGACTTATACACTATATACTTAGACTATAAAATGTGTTACCTTCATCACAATGCTCAAATGACAGATTTCTTTTTTTTTTGTTGCCTAAAATGTCTCTTTCGATAATAAAGGTTGCTGAACCCTGCCCTAGACTAAAGATAAGGGCACTCAGATGGAGGTCAGATGTCAGGAGATCAAGTGTTTATAATTCTCTCTCTGTGTGTCCCAGCAGCCGTCGCTCCTCAGATCAGCTGGACCTGATGGTGGACGGACATCCCGTCTCCCTGCCGTCCTACGAGGAGGCGGTTTACGGCAGCTGGGGGCAGCGCCTCCCCGCCTGCTCGGCGCCGGGACCCACCCAGCTCCTATTGGCTCAGGAGGCTCCCGACTCGGACGGCAGCCACCGCCCCCTCCTGTCCAGCCCCGACAACCCCCCGCCCGCCTACGAGGAGGTCCAGTCGTCCCATCCCAGAGACAGGATGAGTGACGGGGACGTCCGGCAGCTACATGTTGCATTTTCAGACGACAAAGACACTTGATTGAAAGACTTCATGTTGTTTAGCAAATGAAGGATTTTAAATTGACAGCTGCAGTGTTTTACTCTGCAGGTTAAAAAGAAAACCACAGACTGACAGCAGACTCCTGCACTTTTCCTGGTTGGCTGCAGCTCACCAGCATCAGGACACAATCACACGCTAGTTTAGACGAAGCAGATAAGCTCCGATTGGCCGGTTGTTAGGTCACAAAGAGGACTAAAGTTCACTTATACATGAAATGTTGATTGTTGTATTAATATAAGTGACAGAGGAGGGAGTTTGTGTGCTGTCTGTGTGAAAACCTTTATATCCTGAATGCCTTGTTTTTAGTGTGATGATGTTTAAATGAGAGTTTAAATATAAAAAATCATCACACAAACTAGAATTGAGGTTTTCACAAGACAGCACTCATATACAAGTGTAAGTGCCTGTGTGTGTGTGTGTGTGTGTGTGTGTTTTCAGCGTTGCCCTGGAGACGTCGTCCATCCTTTCCCGTCAGTGACGGGGCCGATCGTGCTGTTGCAGAAACCCTGTGTGTTTCCACGGCAACCGACTCTATTTCAATTTCTATCTGATTCTATCTTTTGTACAGCAGCGTTTCTATTGGTGGAGTTGAAGCCCAGCGTGGTGCGCAGCAGTATTCAGATCCTTTACTGAGGTAAAAGTACTAATACTCCACTACAAGTAGAAAGTCCTGCATTTAAAACCTTACTTAAGTAAAAGTATCATCAGCAAAATGTACTTAAAGTAAATAGTGACAGTCTAAAAGCTGTCAGACGAATGTAGTGAAGTAAAAAGTACACTATTTACCTCTGAGATGTAGTGGAGTAGAAGTACAAGTACGTTGAATTTGTACCTAAGTACAGTACTTATAGTAAATGTACTTCCACCACTGGTGCGCAGACACTCGGGTTATAGATGGTGACAACAAACAGTATGTCGTGATATTTATTTTGTGTACAGCAGATATTTAGAGACGTGAAAATGCTCGGCAAACCAAGCGATCGTTTGAAGTGTTTCTCCGGTGTTCGTTCAGCGTGAGTGAAGTGAAACAATAATATTTAGATTCATTTAAATGAACAGTAAAAAAGAAACAGTTGTACAGTTATTTGCCCTCGTGGCATCGGTGCAGACACACATGGTGCTTTTAACACTTTTAATTACACAACCTGCAAAAAAACAAAAACACAGACGTTGGACCAAATATCCTGAAACAAATCAAACGTGTGTGTGTGTGTGTGTGTCTTCACTTGTTCCCTCTCTGTCACTCTTTAACCTCTGCAGAGCGACTGACGCCTTCACAGACCTTGAATGTATTTTATGTTAATCTTAACTATTATATGGATTGTAATATTTACAGAGAGATTATTTGTACATTGTATTATTGCACAGAATTATATGATGAATAAATGTTGAGATGTTTGACATCCTGGTCTGGATTGTGACTTGATTGAAGCTAATTAGCACCAGCTGGGTTTTACCGGCATGCTGCAGGACTCACTTGTGTTTTGGCACCGCAGACAGACAGACGGGAAGATTCTCCTCGAGGTAAAGGAATCATTTTACTGCTGATATATTTTTGTTTGTATTAATTTCAGAGATCTAGCAGCATCTGCAGAGCAGCTGCTCAAATCTTGATTATAGTTTTTTTTTAACACAACCAATCTCAAACAATTCATACATTTTCTCATCTGAAAAACAGCAAGAATCTACATAAAACAAAGGTTTTAAATGTTTTTAAAAGTCTCTATGTATGTGTTGCGATGACTAAAAAAATGTTTCACTCTTTTTCAGATCCGGCTGAGACAAAGTTTTCCTGATCTGACGGATGTTTCCCCTCCAAGCTGCAGGTCAGTCCAAACAACAACAACAATAACAACAACAACAACACTGAGCAGTAGAGTTAATGATTGTTAATGGGAAGAGAAAATTAGCTCAATAACAATACAAAAAAATAAATAATCCGAGCGGAAGTAAATATTAACAATAAATAAAATTATAAAATGTAAATAATAAAGTTTGTATCTTTACATGAAAACATCTAGTTTGAAGTTAATCTGCATTTGTTAAAAACACAACAAATTGTGCATTTTTCTAGGCAACAAAACTACAGCTTCTTTAGGTTTACGCAACAAAACTACAACTTATTTAGGTTTACGCAACAAAACTACAACTTCTTTAGGTTTATGCAACAAAACTACAACTTCTTTAGGTTTACCCAACAAATTACAACTTCTTTAGGTTAAGGCAACACAACTACAACTTTTTTAGGTTTACGCAACAACCTACAACTTTTTTAGGTTTACGCAACAAAACTATAACTTCTTTAGGTTTACGCAACAAAACTATAACTTCTTTAGGTATATGCAACAAAACTGAAACTTCATTAGGTTTAGGCAACAAAACTACAACTTCTTTAGGTTTACGCAACACAACTACAACTTCTTTAGGTTTACGCAACAAAACAACAACTTTAGGTTTATGAAATAAAACTACAACTTTAGTTTTCGGCAACAAAACTGCAACTTGTTTAGGTTTAGGCAACAAAACTGCAACTTGTTTAGGTTTAGGCAACAAAACTACAACTTCTTTAGGTTTAGGCAACAAAACTGCAACTTCTTTAGGTTTAGGCAACAAAACTGCAACTTCTTTAAGTTTACGCAACAAAACTACAACTCCTTTAGGTTTACGCAACAAAACTACAACTTCTTTAGGTTTAGACAACAAAACTACAACTTCTTTAGGTTTAGGCAACAAAACTACAACTTCTTTAGGTTTAGGCAACAAAACTGCAACTTGTTTAGGTTTACGCAACAAAACTACAAATTCTTTAGGTTTACGCAACAAAACTACAACTTGTTTAGGTTTACGCAACAAAACTACAACTTCTTTAGGTTTACTCAACAAATTACAACTTCTTTAGGTTAAGGCAACACAACTACAACTTTTTTAGGTTTACGCAACAACCTACAACTTTTTTAGGTTTACGCAACAAAACTATAACTTCTTTAGTTTTCGGCAACAAAACTGCAACTTGTTTAGGTTTAGGCAACAAAACTGCAACTTCTTTAGGTTTAGGCAACAAAACTGCAACTTCTTTAGGTTTAGGCAACAAAACTACAACTTCTTTAGGTTTAGGCAACACAACTACAACTTCTTAAGTTTAGGCAACAAAACTACAACTTCTTTAGGTTTACGCAACACAACTACAACTTCTTTAGGTTTATGAAATAAAACTGCAACTTGTTTAGGTTTACGCAACAAAACTACAACTTCTTTAGGTTTACGCAACAAAACTACAACTTGTTTAGGTTTACGCAACAAAATTACAACTTCTTAAGGTTTAGGCAACAAAACTACAACTGCTTTAGGTTTAGACAACAAAACTACAACTTCTTTAGGTTTAGGCAACAACACTACAACTTAAGGTTTAGGCAACAAAACTACAACTTCTTTAGGTTTACGCAACACAACTACAACTTCTTTAAGTTTACGCAACAAAACAACAACTTCTTTAGGTTTATGAAATAAAACTACAACTTCTTTAGTTTTCGGCAACAAAACTGCAACTTGTTTAGGTTTAGGCAACAAAACTGCAACTTCTTTAGGTTTAGGCAACAAAACTACAACTTCTTTAGGTTTAGGCAACAAAACTACAACTCCTTTAGGTTTCGGCAACAAAACTACAACTTCTTTAGGTTTACGCAACAAAACAACAACTTCTTTAGGTTTACGCAACAAAACTACAACTTCTTTAGGTTTACGCAACAAAACAACAACTTCTTTAGGTTTACGCAACAAAACTTGTTGCATTTACAAAAAAGTGTTTTACTATTATATCTGATGTTTCTGAATCAATATTACTGCTGCATTAATGTGTATGTTGCATTTTACTGCTGTAGATGTTGGGTAGTACTTGAGTACATGTACTTAGTTACATTCCACCACTGCATTACAGTTTATTCTTAAACATAATAAGTGTGGCCTCGAGTTTCTTTTTGCTTTCTTGTAAAAAATAAACTGCCGCCGTTGTGTTCATAAAATACTTCCTGTGAGGGGTTTTCAATGGAAACAGGATGGGATGATTCAAATATTTCCTTCTCGGGAAAACGTTCTGAATCATTCCTGTAAGAATCATTAATGACTGAACTGTTGCAGGGCGGTGGTGCCATGTGATGATGGTGATTAAGGGTTAAAGATCGGACTTCCTGCTCTATTGTGGAGTCTGGGTGTGTTTGAGGAGAAGTGGGTTTGATGAGTCTGTTGTTATGAAATGAAAAAGGAGAAGAGTTAGTGCTGTTTACAGTAAGTAGTCAGCTGTGGTTACAGTCAGATGAATGGATGGATGAGTAGTCATTGATAAAGACAAAACCAGTGGCTCCTAAAAACAGTGGTGTGAAATCACCAGTACTGTACTCAAGAGGCACTTATTCTCATTTCCATTTTCTGCCACTTTCTACTCCAACTCCACCACTTTTCTGGAAAACATATCGCACTTTTTACTTCACTACATTCAAAATCTTTTCAGATTTCGATTTTTACATTAAAAAACGCAAGACTGTAAAATACATCATATTTTTATAGGTTAAACCAGTGGTGGAGAATACCAAAGTGGCTTTCAGGTAACGTAAAAACACTAATGAAAAGATAATTATGAACATTATATTCCATTTCTGCTAATAAATCCCCTGAAATGTTACACACTAGTCCTTTTAAGTATGATTTTCAATGCAGGACTTTTACTTGTAATAGAGTATTTTTACACTGTAGTACTGAAGTAAAAGATCTGAATACTTCTTCCACCTCTGGGCACCACACAGTTTTGAACCAGCGACATTTTAAAGTTAAATGCATCAATCCGGTGCACTTTGAGAGCAAAGTTAAGAGGCTAGATGTATGAAGAATTTGGTGCTCTTGTAATCAATTGAATCATAAACACATTGGTTGCATAGATGTGAATGGTGACGACAAAAAGGTCACACCCACAAAGCCTGGTAGACGAGACGGGGTCAGATGGGTTGCCGACATCGCTGCAGTCACCTGACGCACTCTTTGGCCACGCATCGCTCGCTGCCTGAGGCTCGGAGGCCTGGACCCACTGGCCCAGTCCGTAATCTAGTCGTGTATAATGATGCCTTAAAAACACATTGTGTCACTAAAAGCAGAATCTACTTTATTTTGTTTATTATCTAGTTTTATTGTCGTGCTGGTTTCAGTCTTTCTTTCTCTTTCTTCTTCTGGTATATTTTCAGTTGAGAAATCGATGAACCCTGAACGGCTCACGAGTCATTTATCAACCAGCGTTGTGTAATCGAGAGCCGTTTACCTCCACTGCCCGGTGTTTTGAGGACATCCCATCATAGACGGGTAGTCACCTTTGAACAATGAGTACAAGAAGAAGTGACTGAGTTACATAAGTTTAAAACTAGAGAGTAAACATGTAAACGTCACCAGAAAGAACAAGATGTTGTCGTCTTCCTTCAAAATGGTGTTTTACTTAAGAAGGGAGGAGTCGGAGGATTCCCCTCCTCAGCTCAGACTTAGACGGTGGAATGTAACGGAGTAGTTTTACTCAAAGCACTATCCTGAAGTAGAAGTTTGAGGTACTTTACTTGAGCTTTTACATTTTCTGCTACGTTATTCATCTACTGTACATCTCAGAGGGAAAATGTACTTTTTAATTCACTATGTTTGTCTGACAGCTTTAATTACTTTGCAGATTCATATTGTTAAATCAAAATGTAAATTATGATGTAATGATATAGGTTAAGTAACATTAAGCATATCAAGTAGTTAAAATGAGCTCCACCTTCGTCAGCTGCAACATTAAAGCGATGAACACATTAATGCATTAATAATTATAATTCAGTATTATAATATGTTATTCAGAAATGGGCCATTCTGCATAATGAGTACTTTTACGTTTGGTATATTTTGATTCTAATACTTTCGTACTTTTTTTTTTTTGTAATTTATTTTTTATTTTGGAAAAGCATTAATTTTACATTACAGAATCAGTATTACTGCCAACAGATTAACTTAATATTGTGCACATTTAATACAAAATATTATGCCAACCTGTTAACAGCCTGGCTCCTCCAGAGGTTTTCTTAAGTAATAATTATTAACAGTTGAACATATATATATATATATATATATATATATATATATAAATACATACGCATACACACATATACAGTACACATATACACACATACCCATAAATGGATAAAGAGTGGGTTGTTAAACGCGATAAAGTAGCCTAATATAAACCACATACTTTTGTACTTTTAGTTAAGTAAAGTTTTGAATGCAGGACTTTTACTTGCAACAGAGTATTTCTACACTGTTGCATTGGTACATTTACCAGGTATAATAAAAATGTACAAGTATAAGATTTGAGTACTTCTTTCACCACTGTCATCAAGTGACCGGCATGTGACACCAGAGGGAGATTGTGCAAACGGTGAATTCACAGTTACTCAGTCGGGGCTGACGGGAACATCTTCACCCAAATTTCCCAAGGCTCTTGACTGGCTGAACACACCTGGTTCAGTATACAGATCGTAAACTTATGATTTTTGACATACTAGTATAGTATGTCAAAAAATTTCGTGAAAAAAAGTCATGGTTTAGTATGTCGTAAAATTTCATGAAAAAAAAGTCATAGTATAGTATGTCGAAAGATTTTGTGAAATTGTGTGTTTTTGCTCACTGTCAGTAAATAGGAACATTAAAAATTAGAGCAAAAGTGTATAATAATAATAATAATAGTAAAAACCTGATAACTTAGCAATATTTAACATTACCACCAATTTTCCTACATAACAATCATCGACTTCACACCACTTGTTAGTTGAAAAAGTTCATGAAAAAAAAGTCATAGTATAGTATATCGAAGAATTTCATGAAAAAAGGCATTGTATAGTATATCGAAAAATTTCGTGAAAAAAAGTCATAGTATAGTTTGTCGAAAATTTCGTGAAAAAAAGTCATAGTATAGTTTGTCGAAAGATTTTGTTAAAAAAAAATCATAGTATATATAGAATGTCGAAATATTGTGAAAGAAAAACAGTATGTCGAAAACTTTTGTGAAAAAAAGTCATAGTACAGTATGACGATAAATGTTATGAAAAAAAGTCATAGTATAGTATGTCGAAAAAAGTCATTAAAAAAGTCATAGTACAGTATGTCGAAAGATTTCAGGAAAAAAAAGTCATAGTAGGATGTCGTAAATTTTCAGGAAAAAAGGTCGTAGTATAGAATGTCTAAAAATTTCACAAGTAAAGTCATGGCATAGTATGTCGAAAAATTTCCGAAAAAAAAAGTCATAGTGGTATGTTGTAAAATTTCATGAAAAAAAAGTCAAAGTATAGTATGTCGATAAAATTTACGAAAAAAACATCAGTTTAGTTTGTCGAAAAACTTCACGAAAATGAAGTCATGGCATAGTATTTCGAAACATTTCGCGAAAAAAAAGTCATAGTACAGTATGTTGAAAAAAGTCATAGTATATGTCAAAGTCATAAAAATTTCAGTGTAATACGTTGAAAAAATTCATAGTATGTCGAAAAAAGTCTTAAGAAAGTCAAAGTCATAGTATGTCGAAAAAAGTCTTAAGAAAGTCAAAGTCGTAGTATGTCGAAAAAAGTCACAAGAATGTCATTGTATAGTGTGTTGAAAAATGTAATGAAAATTATTAGTGTTGAAAAATGTAATGAAAATTATTAAAAAGTCATTGTGTAGTAGGTTGAAAAAAAAGAAAAAACAGTATACAGTATGTCGAAAAAGTCATTGTATAGTATGTCGAAAAAAGTTATAGTATGTCAAAAAAAACTTGTGAAAAGGAAAAAGTATAGTATGACCAAAACTACTACTACTACTACTACTATGTCAAAAAGTAAAAAAAAAAAAAGTAGTATATTTAAAAACAAAAG
>CAKAKR010067647.1:0-21728 GCA_916700685.1 Adelosebastes latens | reverse complement strand
AATAAAAGCCCCAGAAGGTAACTTTCTTAACAGGGAACTCAGAACTAACTATTTATAAGGCTTCAGCTGCTTTTCATGCAATTACAACTTTTATTTACTGATTCATAATCTTTTGATTCTGATACTTTGTCGCTCTTTATACTACGTCACCTGACTTCCTCCATTACTCCCGCCATAACGTAGAGCGCCATAGTTTGAAGAGTAGGGCCACCGATGGATCTTAAGATGATGTTTCCAGATGTTCCTGTGATGTGATGTATGTTCAGAGTGTTTTTTTTTTACATCCCACGATCAGCTCTGAAGTCCATCCTGGACGCACCGATCTCAAATGATAAATATTAAAACATGTTCAATATTTCCGATGGGATATCCTGTTGTGTGTGGCGAACCCCGAGGACAGCCGATGACGCCGTCACGTGGGAATGAACGACAGCCAATAGAGAACCAAGCTGACTGAAGAAGGAAGGACAACCAGCTCCGTCACGGCGGCCGCGGCTGACGCATGAGATAATGTTAACCGTGAAGCATAAAGTAGCTGTTAGATGGAGCTCAGAAATGGAGGAGCAACTTGTTGATTAGTGTTTATTTAACGTGTCTCCATGACTGCATCCATCCTTCGTGAATTTTCAGTACAAAGTAAAAACTAACATCAACTAAACTGTTAAATTGAACACAACATGTCGTTATGTGTGTCACATTTTACACATCTGGTAAGATCTGAAACATCTTTTACCAGACTTCAGTTTCTTGTTTGTGTTTCTTAGGTTAAAATAAAGGTTGAATGAATATTTCCGTATAAAGATGTCTGGTGACCTTTGATGGAGCACACAAATCTTTATTTCACTCTGTTTGAAATCTGCTTAAAGATTTTACTGCGGCTCCTTTCAGAGCGTCTCTCTTCTTCTTTTTCTCTACAGATAAACCTCCAATCTGCTGAATTTTTAAGTGCTCTCCAAAAGCACTCCTGTCCTGTCGTGCAAAGTGTAATAAGAAATTCATTTCCTCGCCGGCGGTATCCTTGTGCGACACACATGAAAGCATTTAATCAGAGAGTGCAGGAGAAGAAATGACAAACAAAAGGAAGAAGTGAAAGTGTAAATCCTCTCCTGTGACCTCTGAGTTGCGTGTTCCGTGTTGACGACTGGATGAATGGAATAGTTTAATACTGTGAGCTGTCTGTCGGTGCTCAGCTGCCCGTGAGGAGAATCTGTATCTCTAAAACGTCTCAGGACGCCGCCGTCTCTCCATTTGACGGCCCTTCGGGAGAACAAAGGCTGCTCGGCGCTAATGCAGCGCAAATCAACCGCCTGCTTTTCTATTGAGCAAGGTGCCAAGACGCACAGGCTTTTAATGCCGCCGCCGGCCGCCGGGGAATCGCCTTCAAAGCCTAATGCAAAGTGAGTCATCCGCCGCCCGGCTCATATTAAGTCCCCCTTTAATTCAGCCCCCTTTGGTTAATCGTGTTCTACCGTCTGAGCCGCTGTCAACAATCACAAAATGAGTTGCAAAAAAAGGTTTTTCGTGATCGACCTAAAAGAACAGCAGCCCGGAGAAATGTGGGGTGGCGCTGAGGGTGTGGGGGGCGGCGGGGGGTGTGCAGCCATCTGTGACCCCTGCTCCTCGCCAAACAGCGACCACCAGCAGGTCCCAGGAGGCCGGCCGGGTTCTGCCGGGTGTCGCCCTCTTGTTGCTGTTTTGTTGTTGTTATTTATTTACAGAAGCAGTCAGATGAGATGAGCGGAGGGGGGGGGGGGGGCTTGGCCTCGGCTGCCAGAGGAGGGGAGGAGGGGGCGGGAGGATCTGGCAGCGACTTGGCGTCCAGCGGAGCGCCGGTCCAGCCAGGGGACAGAGGGAGAGCGGGGCCGGGCCATCTGTGGGACAGACATGGTAGACGTCTCCCGGCTTCTCTGTTTCTGTCTCAAGCGATGCCAAGAAGTGACGGCACCGAGGCCGGTTAACATCTCGTCACCGAGTAGAGGGGTGGAAGTAACGAAGTACATTTACTCTGGTTACTCTGACAAAGTCGGCTTTTTGTGTACTTTTTTGAGTATTTTTAAAAATCGGGAATGTTACTGCTACTTCAGTGTATTTCAAGTTGCGTCCGTTACAGAATTAGAACAACAGTCGCATGAAAAAGTCCCAGACAAGGTACACGTCCACCACGGGGCGTTTTTTATGGCGAGGGGTCGCCTCGCTTCCCAGCATTGGACGCTTGATGGGCTGCCACTAGACACCTAATTGGACGAACACTTTCCCTCGTGGGCTGCTGCCAAGCCCCCAGGAAGAGCGCCGGTCATCGATCCCGACTTTCTTAGTGGCCAAACGGCGGTACTGCAACTTCCATATCCGTCACGTGATGCCATCGGGCCAAAAAAAAAATTTTTCCCATAAACTTACGTTGGGAAAGAGACGTCTGTAACTCAGAGGATCATTTATATTTAGAGGTGAATCAACTCCCCAGTATGAACACTCTAATAGTCCTTATTTAAATCATTACGTTTTTAAAGTTGTAAAACGCACTAATAGCTGAATCCAGAGTTATTTCCCTTCCTCCCTTCATGTGAGTGAGACCCAGACCGAGGCTGGAGCGCCAAGCCGTGACGTTGGGACCCCGTGACCGAGTCATGTAACCGAGGGAACGCTACTCAGCCAAGATCCGGGTAGTTTTCCAGACAGAAGTCAAGCCATGTAGGCTTCATGCTCCGGTTAGCAACTCTCATAGGAATGAACGTGGCCCCGCCTACAACGCCGGATCCAGTTCTCTTCATACATCCACGGCTGCTTCTCCCGGCTTTCAAACCGGAACCAACATGGCGGCTTGTTTGGAAACTTTCTTCACTTTTATCACGGAAATGATTCACCGAAATGTGTTTCTGAAAACATTTTATGAGAGAAATAATCCATGCAGCTGAATCTGTCTTTATTTTAGATCAACAATGCTTAGTTTAAAAGCCAGAGGCGGCGGCTAACTTTTAAGTCGCGTCGGACGCCCTTGATTTGCATAAAGTAGCCTAGACCTCAACTTTATGCAAATGAGCAGCGGGCGACGGGACATCATAACATATCAACACATCTCGTCACCTACATTTTATATCTCTTTTAAAGAAAAAGTAAAACAAGGTTGTCTGCAATTGAATTTGTGAAATCTTAGCTGCTAAACACATCAAATTTGGTAACTTTTAATTCTTTCAGAACAACCCTGTCTCCTGTTTATATATTACTAAACTGGTTATATTGTGGTAACAAACATCATTAACTACCTGGATGATGTTCGGAGGTGACGTTTTTTTGAGTGAGTGAATGGCTTCATTAATGCTGCAGGGAGGTAGTCGGGTGGATGAAGGGTTAAAGGTGTAAAGTTTGGGAAAGATCATCAGTTAAATGTTGATATATACGTTCAAGTCACTGCAGACCTTCTCTGTATTAAACCCGACCACAACCTTTCACTAACCTTCACCAATCAAAGTGTTCTTCTGGTCTAATAATGCTGTCGTCACTACGAGCCGTCGTTGTATTGCAAGGTTGAATATTTTGGCGGAATACAAATGAAATGACTCGATCCGGTCGGCTTAACGTTCCCTTTAAAGTGTTGATTTAAATGAATTGAAACGCCAACAAAGGTGAACCGACAACAGGTGAAGCTCACGACCACCGGCCTGAACTTTCTTCACCTCCGGTCAATAAGATGGAGATGATCCAGAAGCTCCACAGAGCCTTTTGTCCCTGCAGCAGCAGCAGCAGTGTGATGCTGGCTGTAACTTCAGCAGAGCTGGATGCTGATGTAGAGTGAGAGAATGTCCCCGAGGTTCAATTACCGAGCCGCCACAGGTCCTCTCAGCCTTCATTAGCTGCCTGCTGGAGCAGACACTCCTTCCTCCGACCCGGTGGAGGAACCTCGGGGAGAAGCCTCTCTCTCTCTGCTCTCTGCTCTCTAATGATCACACAGAGAGCTTTGTCAGGACTCCGAGGCGCTGCTGTGTGCTGTTATGTGGTTTGTTAGTACGGCGGTGAGGAGGAGGAGGAGGAGGAGGGCGTTCGTCAGCCACCTCTGAGTCTTCCTGCCGCCTCGGCACGCTCTGTTCCTGCCATTCCCACCAGAGCGGTTAACTAGACGGCCGGGTGTTGGCATGCCCAGACAGGGTGGAGGCTGATCAGAGATCAGCAGGAGGGAGAGGGTCACACAGACTCATCAGCTCTGTGTCGGCTCTACAACCAGATACACCGACATTCAGTCATCAGCTCTGTGTCAGATCTACAACCAGATACACCGACATTCACTCATCAGCTCTGTGTCGGCTCTACAACCAGATACACCGACATTTAGTCATCAGCTCTGTGTCGGATCTACAACCAGATACACCGACATTCAGTCATCAGCTCTGTGTCAGATCGACAACCAGATACACCGACATTCAGTCATCAGCTCTGTGTCAGCTCAGATACACCGACATTCAGTCATCAGCTCTGTGTCAGCTCTACAACCAGATACACCGACGTTCAGTCATCAGCTCTGTGTCAGCCCTACAACCAGATACACTGGCGTTCAGTCCAATCATACCGATACTCGACGAACATCTCAGTCGACCTTTGCATCATTTACAGTTTCTGTTGTCTCTGTGAACTTATTTTAAATCCAACAACAGAAGAGACGATGAACAAACAACTTAAAGGTGCTAAAGGTGTAACTCAGGAGGTAGAGCGGGTCGTCCTTTAACCACAAGGTTGGCGGTTTGATGCCCGGTTCCGACTGTCTGCATGTCAAAGTGTCCTTGAGAGAGACACTAAACCCCGAGTTGCTCCCCGGGAGCTTTACCAGCCCGTTTGCATGAAAAGGCGTATAAATGCCACGATAATGCAACGCAATTAGTACGCCTTTCTTCATTTCCACGTGTCATTTGTACGCCATGTATCCTGTACTGACTGCAGTGTAAACACATCCACGTATAAATGCTACGGTGAGAGTTAATGACGTAGTATAAAAAAATGAAACAGTTAAAATGACCTCAACCGACTCCAACTATAAAATGCTGCTTTATAATTCATCAGTAATATAATATAATGTAACACTGGGAAAGGGCCATTCTGCCTGGATATTTTATACTACTTTAAAAAGTATATTTTTTATTTACATTATGTCTTTAATTGATTGTTTTCTTTCAAAGTTTCATCTTGTTTTTAACAAGAATGTGTTTAATGAAGCACGTTGTAGATGACAAAACTAAAAAATGACTGAATATCATCCATGAGAAACAATCACATTTAGCAGCAATCAGGCCTCATCTCTGTTACAGCACCGTCTTAATTTCCTAAACCCTCGACGCAGATGAAAATTTAATCTGCTCACTTATTTGGTTTAATGGAGATGGAAATTAGATTATCTCGTATCTCAGCGCCGAGCCATCTGGGACGAGAACGTTCATCACCTCCGTTTGTCTCTTCTGGATCAGAGAGACGGTGAAAATACGAGGAAGGAAACCAGGTTTTAAACTCCTGAAATATGAATCGGAAGGAAGCCTGACGTAACACAGAATGCTCATTTTGCTCTGCCTGTAATAACCGATAGCTATCGTCGGTCTTAGCGGTGCATGTGACAGATTTTAAAGCACAGTGATTGGATGTTTGTTGATTGAAATGCACCTTTGGACTCGTAGGGATTGTACCTTCAACTTTTTTATATCAAGGAACCAGATGTTTTCTAAGCAGCTGTTAATCTTTCACGCCGATATAAGCCACGTGAGTGCTCCAACTGTGCATCACGTAACATTGTCTATAGGAAAAATGAATGGGAATTTCTTCTGGACCTCTAGAACCTGAAATAGCTCTTCCCACTTTGCAACCAGTCTGGTCCCATCAAATGTATGAATGACCAACCAGTAGACCGGAGTTCCTGTCTCAAAGAGTTGTTGAGTGATTTTTAAGTTATGTTAGTGACATTTTCCCTACGTATGTTACAAAACAAAATTGTTCAGACATTTTTTTATTTTTTCTTTCAGACATTTGTCGGACATTTTTTTTAAATTTTTTTTCAGACATTTTTTGAAAACAAAATTTTTTGGACATTTTTTTCCAAAAAATAATTTTGGACATTTTTTTCCAAAAAAATAATTTTGGACAATTTTTTTCAAAAAAATAATTTTGGACATTTTTTTTCAAAAAGAAATTTTGGACATTTTTTTGAAAAAAATAATTTTGGACATTTCTTCTGAAAAAAATAATTTTGGACATTTTTTTTGAAAAAAATAATTTTGGACATTTTTTTTGAAAAAAATAATTTTGGACATTTTTTTTGAAAAAAATAATTTGGACTTTTTTCAAAAAAATAATTTTGGACATTTTTTTCAAAAAAATAATTTTGGACATTTTTTTCAAAAAAATAATTTTGGACATTTTTTTCAAAAAAATAATTTTGGAATCTTTTTGCGGATATTTGTCAGACATTTATCGGACATTTTTCTTAATTTTTTTTTTCAGACATTTGTAGGACATTTTTTTTAAAACATATTTTCAGACATAGCATGGGTTTTCTCCGGGTACTCCGGCTTCCTCCCACAGTCCAAAGACATGCAGGTTAGGTTAATTGTTGACTCTAAATTTCACATGATACCAGTATCTTCACTTTAGCGTTAAAAAAAACCCACTACAACCTAAAAATCGCAAGTTGCGTATCCTCATACAACAGTTCGTATGATATCATATGAAAGGTTATTCCTCATTTTTTTGTGCGTTCTCCTATGAATGTCAATTTACACACATACAGTCTTTTCAAAATAAACTTCCTTCTTATAACTTAGTTAGGTTTAGGCAACAAAACTACTTGGTTAGGTTTAGGAAAAGATGGTGGTTTGGGTTTAAATAACTCCAGAAGTGGCGTTACTTAAGTATGGAAGTGACAACCAAATAAATCTACGTTGACTTCTGGTTTCAAACGGGACACGAACGCCAGTCTCCTGGTGGAAGTCTGGTGTTTTTAGACCGACCCATTTGTCGCTCTGTATACTTCCTGGTTCACGATTAAGTGGATTAAATACACATTGATTTAGTGGGATGTACGCAAATCACAGTGCATTACTTTCCGTGGGTGTAGCTACGAACGGTGTATGATAACAGCCTGCCTCCAGCTGCGTACGTAGCCTACAGGCCGTCTTTATGCTAAGCTACAGGCTAAACATGTCCTGACTCCAGCTCCGACAGTCATATTTCCCAAACTGTAGTAGGTATATTGGCTCTAATGACTCTTAATTTCATCATAATGTTTATATTTCTCTGTGTAAGAGATCACTGACATTCAGCTGTATTGACTCAGACAGGAAGTGATGTGTTCCTCTATAGCTGCACCACACTGAGCCCCCCGTGAACTGCTTCATATTTACAGGCCAATTATCTCTCTGAGGGAGGGTCGGCGTGACCGCGGGCCTCTCCAGCACGTTACAGGAAGGTCAGCGCCGTCAACGGGGGCTAATTAAGCAACCGGCGCTGGAGAGGCAGTCGAGTGTGAGTCACCCGCTACTTTACCCATCAGAGGAATGTCTTGTTTCTTTGATTCAAGGACAGATCTGCAGAGACGGTTTTTCCTCGAGCGTGCTTGACCCGCTTCACAAACACTTGAGAAAATGCCCCCCTGGTGGAATCTTCTCTTTTTATTCCTGTTTACAGCCGAAGGATGATTCAAGGTTAAAGAGAACAGAAGCTCCCTGCAGCAGACGTCTCTGAGAGATAATGACCTGTCAAAGGCCAGCAGGTCCGGTGTCCTTACATCATCTTTGAGGTGAGAGACTTCTCGTCATGGTCTGCCATCGCATTAATCCCCTCGCCTGCAGCTCCATTAGGCAATGAAACAAGTTGTCCAACTGTGGGGTCTGGAGGGGGTTAATCCGGCCTCAGCTGCCAGCGGCCAAACCTCTTCAAACCTCTGTCACTTTACGGGGACTTCAGACGACCCTTTCTCCCTGACCCGTATCGATCCAGGTCTGCAAAGAGCTCAGGCCCTCCAGCTACAACACCGGGGTGCCGTTATGTTTCAATTACTGAGGCCTGTCATTGTTCGGGCGTGACAGGAGGCATCTGAACCGTCTGGCTTCACAACTATACATTTTACATTTTAGGATTGTCTATACGTTCATTTCATTATGTTGATTTATTCTGTACACACGACTTCTGTTACACGTCTGTCCGTCCTAACTGAGGGCTTCTGTTACACGTCTGTCCGTCCTAACTGAGGGATCCCTCCTGTATTGCTCTACTTCTTTCTTTCTTTCTTTATTCTTTTTTTCCTGTTAAAAGTAGTTTTTCTTTATTTGAATTATTCAATTCATTTTATTTTTATATAGCGTCAAATCATAGCAGAAGTTATCTCAGGACCCTTTTCATATCGAGCAGGTCTAGACTGTACTCTATAATTTAGAGATATCGATATTGCGACATAGCGGTGACTCTTGGTGCTTTCACAAAATACTCACAAAATGAGATTTTTGAGAAATAATGATCAGTAGTGTGGACATAATGACTAATAAGTGACTAAAGTCAAATAATAGCACAGCTAGAACGGTCTGGTAAGTTTAGAAAATGACATCACTTTACTGTAATGCAGCCTTTAAAAGCAGGAACACTTACGGCGTATTACCATGTCCAAAATCTAAGACAATATCTAGTCTCAGAATCAGGTTTATTTCACCAAGTATATACAGACATACTTGGGATTTGACTCCAGTTTTATGCAGCTCTCTCAATGTACTTACACAGAATAGAAATAATACAATAATAAAAAATAAAATGTCTATATACAAGTCAAGTGTTCGGAAGTTGTAACAATACAAATGAGTTGGTGGAGACCAAAAAGCAGCGGTAAAAGAAGTACTCAGATCTTTCACTGAAGTAAAAGTAGCAGCACCACAGTGTAGAAAATACTCCGTTAGGTTAAAGTCCTGCATTCAATTGCAAATCTTATTAAAGTAAAAGTACAAAAGTATATCAGCGTAGTTATTCAGGCTGTTCACCGTTCAAAGCTATACCTACGAAAAGTAATGTACTGTAATTCGTACATATCCTACGAAATAAATGCATATTTAATCCACGTAATCATGAACCAGGAAGTATAAAGTACGACAATCGCCGCATAGTGAGGACGTCGAGGTGGATGGATGGGTCAAAAAAACACCAGACTTTCACCAGGAGACCGCTGTTCATGTCCCGTGTGAAACCAGAAGTCAACGTTGATTTATTTGTCACGTAACTTCCGTACTTAAGTAACGCCTCTTCAGTAGTTATTTTAACCCAAACCACCATCTTTTCCTAAACCTAACTAAGTTGTTTCCTGTGAAGACAGAAGTTTATTTTGAAAAGCCTGTATGCATGTAACGAGCTTAAATTGACGCGTGTTGCCGGACATTCGTAGGAAAACACCCAAAAAACTAGGAATAACTTTTCGTAAGATATCATACACATACAAACCGTTGTATGAGGATACGTTGAATTATCGATGCATTCATGTGTTCGTCACTTTAATGTTGCAGCTGGTAAAGGTTGACTTAATATATACTTATAAAGTGCTGAGTAGTTTAATCTATAATAATACATCATCATTTATTAGTTGATTTATATTTTGAATTAATAAACTGAATCTACAAAGTAACTAAAGTTATCAAATGAATGTAGTGGAGTAAAAAGTGTAATATTTGCCTTGAAAAGTAGCATACAACGGAAATACTCAAGTAAAGTACCTCAAAATTGTGGTTAAGTAAATATAAATATCAGGTGGACACAAACACGACTCCAGTGTGATGATAATGTTGCTTCGTGTCTGTTAGATGAGGAAGAAGGCAGGTGTCTTCTAACGCGTTAGCCATAAAAACGTTATAGTTTTATGAGTCTGACAGCTTGTTTTTAATGTTTCCTTCCTCCTTCTGGCCAAAAATGTGTTAATGCAGCTTTAATGTGTCAACAACACGAGATCAGGTCTGTTAACCACTGAAACACTAAAAGATCTGAGTCCTTAACGTCAAACAACAACTCCGACGTTCGTGAATCCTGTCGGCTGTAAGCTGACGTTTAGGGCTGCAATAAATAATTATCGATACATCAATTAACCTGCTGATTAGTTGCTTAATTAATCGTTTGGTCTATTAAATGTCAGAGAATAGAGAAGATCACCTCATGTTCGTTTGAAATCACGATAATATTAAACTTGTTTGATTCTATTGGAACATCAAGACGAGAAAAAGACTGATTTAAGACGGCTTGGACTGAGTTTTATGACGACCTGACCGTAACCATCGAGATCACGGGAGCGACACGCAACTCTAGAAAACTCTCCTGATTTTACTCCGACATTAGTAATACGTCTGCGACAGTGAAATTGTTTAAAAAGTCGTTTGGTGTGAGGTCGGTGTTAGTTAAAACTCCTTATGAATGTTTTATTCAGCGTTTGGTTGTACTTAGCTCCACCCTCTCGGGCTACTACTGGTTGCAAAAAAACAAGATGGCGACGGCCAAAAAAACGAAGATGGCGACGGCCAAAAAACCAAGATGGCGACGGCCAGAAACCAAGATGGCGACGGCCAGAAACCAAGATGGCGACGGCCAAAAAAACGAAGATGGCGACGGCCAGAAAAAACAAGATGGCGACGTCCAGAAACCAAGATGGAGACGGCCAGAAAAAACAAGATGGCGACGGCCAGAAACCAAGATGGCGACGGCCAAAAACCAAGATGGCGACGGCCAAAAACCGAGATGGCGACGGCCAAAAAAAACAAGATGGCGACGGCCAAAAACCAAGATGGCGATGGCCAGAAACCAAGATGGCGACGGCCAAAAACCAAGATGGCGACGGCCAAAAACCGAGATGGCGACGGCCAAAAAAAACAAGATGGCGACGGCCAAAAACCAAGATGGCTATGGCCAGACACGGATGACACCATATTTGGTCCATAGCAGGAGAAGTCCAAGGGGCAGCACTCGGGCTTCAGAGGAGACATGGTGTGAAAACCCTGTTTAGGAAAGTTTAAAACATTGTCAGAGTTCAGCTCAGATGTTGTTTTGACTGAATAAATATCTGATGTTTTAAATATTGAACAGAAACGTCCTGTTGAGTTTTGCTCGAGGCAGTTTCTTTTCATTGGCAGCTTCAGGGTGAATCGGGGGGTCGTCACCAGTTCAGCTGCCATAGCAACCAAAGCCTCATCACTAAATCACACATTTTTACAATTTACAGTATCACAACATTTTATAACAATTATATAAAAAGCCTAAATGAGGTATTTACAAACGGTCATTTTCAGAGAATTGACACCCACTCAGAACAAAATGATTGCTGGCATTAAACTGAAACATGCTCTTTATGTTGTGAGTCATCCGAAGAGCTCAGTTCTCAGTATTGAACCATCTGCGTTTTAAAAATGACGAGAGATAAACTTCAATTAGCAAAGTATTTTTCCCCGAATGCCTGCGTGTAACGGCAGTAATTGGTTTAAAGCGGACCCGGGTCCTTGATCTCCATAGGAACGGAGCTTTCCACAGAAAGTTCGGTGGACTCGGGAGGAGCGAGGAGACCCGAGTATTGATCCCAGACAGACTACCTCTGTTTGGGATCCTCGTTATTTAGAGAGCGGCTGAAGGAACGACCTTGTGAGGGTTTATATTTTACCAGTATAAAACATGTCGCTGCTGTAGTGTCCTTGAGCAAGACGCTGAACCGCCATCTGCTCAGAGAGCTGTCCGTGACCTCTGACCCCTCTGCAGCAGACATGAGTGGAGCTATGTCCGTCTAGTGGCCTCTTAAAGCAACATGTATGAACGGGTTAAGTTTCTTATTATCACGTAAAAATAAAGTTGTCACAAGTAAAAAATGAACTATATGCATGTGAAACAAATATTAATAGTGTTATTAAAACTGAATTTAAAGGAATTTAACTAATGCCGACCTTACACCAAACGACTTTTTACATGATACAGCTGTTAGCATTTAAGGTGATATTAATAGAGAGGTGAAGTCCCGCCGGTGGACCACCATGGGACCTTATTTCTGAAAATATACAGTTTGTACAGTAGTCAACAGCGAGAGACTGTTGGTTTTTGGCCGTCACCATCTTGGTTTTTGGCCGTTACCATCTTGGTTTTTGGCAGTCACCATCTTGGTTTTTGGTCGTCACCATCTTGGTTTTTGGTCGTCACCATCTTGGTTTTTTGGCAGTCGCCATCTTGGTTTTTTGGCCGTCGCCATCTCGGTTTTTGTCCGTCACCATCTTGGTTTTTGGTCGTCACCATCTTGGTTTCTGGCCGTCACCATTTGGTTTTTGGCAGTCGCCATCTTGGTTTTTGGCCGTCACCATCTTGGTTTTTTGCCGTCACCATCTTGGTTTTTTGCAACCAGTAGTGACACGAGAGGGTGGAGCTAAGAACAACCGAAGGCTGAATAAGACATTTTTAGGCGTCTAAAATATTATAATCAACTTTAATGAACTGAAAACTAATTTTTTAAGAAAACCAAAATTCAGAGAATTTTTTCTCAAATTATGATAAATCTAATTCCAGGAGAATATTGAGGACATTGGTGTTTAGGTTTCTTCTTGTCTGCTTTTGTCTGTTCTGGTTTCTGTGCCATCGGACCGCCGGACTCCTCCCTCCATCCCCGACCCCCGACCCCCCCCTCAGCTCGGTGGCTCAGGTGTTGCTCCGCGTGGCCTTGCCGAGGTTTCTTTCAGTGATTCGTCATGCCTCGACCCGGCTGCTGCTGCGCCGGCGCGTGCCAGCTCACTGAGGAGGGCCGCGCCTGCTCGCCAGACGGCCCGCTCGACCCGACAGCCTGCCGCTGTCAGCCGGGGGCCCGGGAGTCACCGTCGGCCCTGGCAACCGGTCCCCTAACCCCGCCCCAAACAGGGACAAGAATAGGCAGCAAACCCCCCCAACACCACACACCTCCTTCCTCTCTGCAGGCTTTTCATTAGCTGCAGTCATCAGGAGGTTAACACTGAATGAGAAAAGTGGATGGCTCTAAAACACACACACACACACACACACACACACACACACACACACACACACGGTCAACCTTTTATCTTACCACACACACACACACACATCGATGCTAACTAAAGTAATATTATAACATTAAGACTGCAACATGAAACAGTCATGTGAGAGTAAATCTGTGATAAAAGCCATAATGATATTGTATTATAATAATTGATTTACATAATTATGCTCGTGCTTCCTGCGGCGACGAGGAGACGAGCTGCTGCGACCTCTGATGACCTTTCTTTAGCTGCTCTGGGACTCAAACACCTTCACAGCCAAAACCTGAACCAGATCCCCCCAACGGGGTCCCTGAACGCAGCGAGGCTGGAACACATGCTGCTCCGTTTCCTGTCAATCTCTCGGGCATAAGTGGTGATTTGAATCCTGCCACTAACAATGAAATATATAATGAAGTAATCACAGAATACATTAAATGCCTGTTGGGATTTCATTACAATATTTAGGATTAGAATTTGAACCACGGCGTCGTCCGTGTTTTCATCTAGAACTTTAACCCTTTCACAGTATGTTTTCACTTCATCAAGGTTAATAACAACATTTTGGACGTATAAAAATGTCTTATTTGGCGATCGGTTGTTCTTAGCTCCACCCTCTCGTGTCACTTCTGGTTGCAAAAAACCAAGATGGTGACGACCAATAACCAAGACAGCAGCAGCGGCCAAAAACCAAGATGGTGACGACCAAAAACCAAGATGGTCACGGCCAAAAACCAAGATGGTGACGGCCAAAAACCAAGACGCTGACGACCAAAAACCAAGACGCTGACGACCAAAAACCAAGACAGTGACGATCAAAAACCAAGACGCTGACGGCCAAAAACCAAGACGCTGACGGCCAAAAACCAAGACGCCGACCAACGGTCTCTCTCCGTTAACTACCGTACTTATATTTCAGAAATAAGGTCCCATGGTGGTCCACCGGAAGGGGCGGGACTTCACCTCTCTATTAACATCAACTTAAACGCTACCAGCTGTATCAGAGCTGTTAAGTTACTGCTAGTGCTAATACAACATTTTCCACTAGTGCTGCTGCTTCACATTACACCCTGGCGAAACACAGGGTGGCTTTTATTGTGGAGAAGCCACAGGAAATGTAATGTATACGTCATTGACTGACTGAAATCAATGTGTGTTTGTTTGACTGCACTGTAAACAGACACACCAGCGGTTCTTCCTCTGTTGTATTTATGACAAAGTAGCTGCTCAACTAGTTTTTACTGTCGTATTAAACCAACCAGGACGGAAATCTACAAATTTAAGATTTGAAATTTAAAGTTGAGTGCTGCAGATTTGACCTCTGCAGTTCATATTTACAGAAATTTGGGAATTAAAACTCTTTTGCACTCGTAGAAATTCTCTTTGTGTAGACGATGAACCAAATGTTTGAATTTAAATTAAATCTGCATGTTTTCATCTCTCAGATTCCTTTATAGGCGGGTCGTTCATCTGCCTGTAGTTAATCCAACGCTATTGGTCCGTATACGTACACATCTCTGCATCGATGCTAAACAGGCGTTTGTTTCACGGCTGACTGTGAAGCAGAGAGAGAGAGAGAGAGAGAGAGAGAGAGACGGGCTTCAGTTTGCTCATTAGAAATTCATTCTGAACAGCTTGTTATTATCTTTGGCCTGTGGATGTGTGAATAGATTTACAAGCATTAGGGCCGGGGCATTGTGTGGGGCATGTGTGGAGGAGGTCCTGGCCCCTTTGTGTTCGCCAGGGCCCTCAAATCAGCTGCACACAGCACCCCCCACCTCCAGCCCCACCCATTACCTCAACCCTCCGAACAAAAGCTTACAGAACACACTGATGTTCTGCAGGATTTTAGGAATTACACAACAGACGTGTGCTTTCAACCACAGCAGATGCAAAAAGCTGTTCCTCAATTACATCCCCAGAATAAAACCTGTCAATACAGACCCAGTACAAAACCAGTATAAACCCATACAGAACCAGTATAAAACCAGTATAAACCCATACAGAACCAGTATAAAACCAGTATAAAACCATACAGAACCAGTATAAAACCAGTATAAACCCATACAGAACCAGTATAAAACCAGTATAAACCCATACAGACCCAGTACAAAACCAGTATAAACCCATACAGACCCAGTACAAAACCAGTATAAACCAATACAGACCCAGTACAAAACCAGTATAAACCCATACAGAACTAGTATAAAACCTGTCAATACAGACCCAGTATAAACCCATACAGACCCAGTATAAACCCATACAGACCCAGTATAAAACCAGTATAAACCCATAGAGACCCAGTATAAAACCAGTATAAACCCATAGAGACCCAGTATAAACCCAATTAGTAAAATCAGTAAAATTCAGTTTTTGTTTTTTGGAAGTTTAAGACGATTAAACACTGAGAAGTTTTAATGTCATTTCTGAAAAGAGCATTATCACAGTTGAGATGGAGATTTAAGATGGACACCTGCTAATGAAAAAAAAGGAAAGTGTGTGTTTCAATAAGTCAAAAACAGATAAAGAGGTAATTAAAAAGATCGAGCTGCTAACACGTGAGTTCGGTTGTCTGGAGCCGGCGTCGCCAGATTGGGCTGACAAAGAGAAGCACAATCTGAGCCAAGTCGTCCAAATGTCAGAAAAGTAGCCCGATTTAAATTTGTTGTCTTTTGTTTTATCAGTGTAATTAGGCAAACAAAATATACTGAAGTAGAAGTCGTATAATAAAATATAAAGTATCTCGTTTCTCAGAGAACACATGAACCAAACTAATCCACGCTGTTGCCGGACAATCAGACAATCACTCAGAGAGAGAACTGATCCTCTGCTCGGCGCTACATAAAGACAAACAGACCAGATATATGAAAGCATTCGCTCAGTAAAATGTATTTCTTGCAGAATGTTTGTGTATCTGAGCGACTCCACTCCTGAAGCTCCTCTGAGTCTCTGTGCTGAGTTAATTAGCTTTCCCTCTCTGAGCTCCTCTCAAGTCAACAAGGCGATTAAGGTTTTACTTGAGCCCAGCTAATCAGAGGGGAGATGGGTATCACAGCCAGCTGTATCCTGCTCTGCAAAGCTCATCAGCAGTCAGCACACACTGACCTTGGGCGTGACGTCGCAGGTTCAAACAGGCTGGATCTACAGGACCACTTTCAGTTGGATTTATTGATAGATTGTCGAGCTTTGGTTTAGACAGAAGAGGTGCTGTTAGGTTAGAACACATATTTCTACATTGTCGATGACACAAACATCACACAACAACGCTTTGAGAGGTCCAACATGAACGGAGTCTCTGCTGAAAGCCTCCGTAGGATTCTCATTAGCTGCCTGGAACTTTGTCCGTACTTATTATTAAATCTGTCTACATACTTTAACTGTAGCACTGTTCTGTTATTACTTATTCTGGAATATAAACAGGTCCAACAAGGACATCAGGATGTTGATGCTCATCACCTTCTCATATACTGTGTATAAAATAACTGCACTAGTTGTTGATGTTGAATGAGTGTTTTTATAATTATAACAATAATGCATCGTCTGTAAATACTATTAGCTACTTATATGAACTGAGAACTCCTGACGATAACCACGCTGATAGACAGGATTTATAATGATTATATAGAGGAACAGCTCATAAAGAAGCACTGAACATCAGTTACTGTTCGTTGTCACAAGACGGCGACGGCCAGAAACCAAGATGGCGATGGACAGAAACCAAGATGGCGACGGCCTGAAACCAAAATGGCGACGGCCATAAACCAAGATGGCGACGGCCTGAAACCAAGATGGCGATGGCCAGAAACCAAGATGGCGACGGCCTGAAACCAAGATGGCGATGGGCAGAAACCAAGATGGCGACGGCCTTAAACCAAGATGGCGATGGCCAAAAACCAAGATGGCGACGGCCTGAGACCAAGATGGCGACGGCCAAAGACCAAGATGGCGACGGCATGAAACCAAGATGGCGACGGCCAAAGACCAAGATGGCGACGGCCAGAAACCAAGATGGCGACGGCCAAACACCAAGATGGCGACGGCCTGAAACCAAGATGGCGACGGCCAAAGACCAAGATGGCGACGGCCAGAAACCAAGATGGCGACGGCCAAAGACCAAGATGGCGACGGCCTGAAACCAAGATGGCGACGGCCAAAGACCAAGATGGCGACGGCCAGAAACCAAGATGGTGATGGCCAAAAACCAAGATGGCGACGGCCAGAAACCAAGATGGTGACAGCCAGAAACCAAGATGGTGACAGCCAGAAACCAAGACGCCAATGGGCAAAATCCAAGATGGCGAAGGCCAGAAACCAAGACGACAACGGGCAAAATCCAAGACGCCAAAGGGCAAAAACCAAGATGGCGAAGGCCAGAAACCAAGACGCCAACGGGCAAAATCCAAGACGCCAAAGGGCAAAAACCAAGACGCCAACGAGCAAAAAACAAGATGCCAACGGGTAAAAACCAAGACGCCAACAGGAAAAATCGAAGGCGCCAATGGGCAAAAACCAAGATGCCAACGGGCAAAAACTAAGACGCCAACGGGGCAAAATCCAAGACGCCAACAGGCACCCAGATGGCCAGAGTGACTACATCCACCTCTTATATACAGTCTGTGTTAACGCCTCACATCATCATAATAAATCACTCTGTTGTGATTGACAGGCGGCCTGTTGGACGTGTAGTGCAGAAACACTACAGCGTATTTAACAAACACGAGGATTTACCTCTTTGACTTCAGCGCCCACGTGTCGACTGAACAAAAGTCACAAACACTCTACAAGCAGCAGCTTTAATCTGCTCTTAGAAAACACCGCTCCCGTGTTTGTGTTCCACTTGTTGACTCTCGACGCCACGCTCGCCTGCCTCTGACACCAACACCTGCCGGCCTGGAAAATGCCCCCGAGGTTTGTTTGACTTCCCCCGGCCTACGCAGAGAGGAGGCGAGGCGGCGAGGACGCTGTTTACTCTGTTTCTCTTTTGTTTGAGCGTGTTGGAGATAAGAGGAGGCGCGTGCAGCAGCTGAGAGAGCGAGAGAGGGCGGGCGGACATGATGGAGGGCAGAGCGGAGGAGGAGGAGGAGGAAGAGGAGGAGGAGGTGAAAGGATGCAAGGTGAGCTGGTGTGATGTAACTCAGCACCCACTCATCAGCAATGAGGCATTCTCCATTTAGAGAAGAAGAATTTAGTATTTTACATTTTAAATGTGTTTGAATCATTTAAGAGGATTTTATCATCGCAATAATCTAAATACAGTTAATATTGGCCAGATATTGATTATTATCTCCATTTCTGATCAGACAGATTTAAACATGAACCCTTTGTTGAGGTGTTTTCACATATTGGACGGAGCTCCTGGTGGATGTGGTGAAGAAATATCTACCTGATGGATGGATGGATGGATGGGTTTTGGGTCATGGATGGATGAATGATGGATGATTGGATGGATAATCATAGTAACTATGGATGGATGAATATGAGAATGGGTGAATGGACAGAGGGATGGATGGGTTGAGGAATAGGTGGATGGTTGGATGGATAAGTGGATTAATAAATGGTTGTAACGTTGGAAGGACGGATGGATGAATTTTTGTAACAGATGGATGGCCTGAAAGCGATGGTGCTGATGGGAAATGTAGTCTTAATGCACAGAAACATGAGCACTAACACTGCTTGTTCAACGTATCCTCATTCAACAGGTTCGTATGATAGTTTACGAAAAGTTAATCCTCATTTTTTCGTGCGTTTTTTCCTACGAACGTCCAGCAACACGACGTGTCAATTTCCCCTCGTTACATGCGTACAGTCTTTTCAAAATAAACGTCCGTCTTCACAGGAAACAACTTGGTTAGGTTTAGGAAAAGATGGGGGTACATTGTATCCTGTACTGACTGCAATGACTCACAACACATCGACGGATAAATGCTACGGTGAGAGTTAGTGACGTAGAATAAAAAGCGAGAAAGACCACTTTTTTGAGGTGGATGGAGACCCGGGTTTGAGACCATTGTTGACCTGTGTTTTGTTTTATAAATTACGTTAGTGACGATTGTCACACGTTATTTATTGACGTTTGTGACGTGTTTTCCGTAGTTGTTTCCGTACGTGTTTTACTTAGTTTACGAACTTATTTTAAGCCCAACCACGACGTTTTCCCTTACCCTAACTACGTGGTTTTCTTGCCTGAACCTAACTAAGAACCTAAGTTAGTAACTGCGGACGTTTGTGTGGCGTACGAAAAGGCAAAAATGTGTACTCATGACACGTGGAATATCTGTGAAATGTGGTGGTATTTATACGCCTTCCTGTGAGATCAGGTTGGTGGATTATATATGAATTTATTTCGTGGGATTTATATGAATTACAGTGCTCTATTTTGGTAGGTATAGCTATGAACGGTGCATGAGAACACTTGTTTTCTTGTTGCCAGATGATGCAGTTTATCTGTTCTATGTACGTCTACATGCTGCACGTAAACAACAACACAGTCATTCATCCACTCACACACTAGCAGAGGGTGTAACGTTACTGCCTGTCCTGGACTAACAGCATTACAGAGCAGTGATGTCTGATTAAACCACACTAATCCAATCACATCGTGTCGCTTTCATGTCTGATAACAAGTGAAGAAAACACACAACAGCAGCAGCAGAGAGAAGCAACAGAAACACATTAACGCTGACTGAGATGTTGGAGGAATCATCTGGAACAGTTTTATATCATCTCCTCTCTAACCCGACTCGGATTCAACCTGGAAACACATTTCTCTGTTGCCTACTTTGAAGGACAAAACCTGGACTGGAGGCTGAAGCTGAACCTCCTCCACTAATGTGTCCTCCACTAATGTGTCCTCCACTAATGTGCAACAGGTTCCCCGAACTAACCGTCTGTCATCGCCGCCCGATGGTTAACACATACAATGTTTACCATGTTCATATGTTATCTTACGAAAAGTTCATTCATTCATTCGTTATCTGTAACCTCTTATCCTATTCAGGGCCGCTCTTCTTACTTCCTGGTGCACAATAACGTGGATTACATATGAATTGATTTCGTGCTGACCATCACGGAAAAAAAATTAATCAATACATTAAATTTCGTGACTATTTCATGAACTGCTGTGCGACTGGGCTGGAAGAAATTCTTCAATAAACAATTTGAAATAATAAAATTAATTAATTAATAAAATAAAATCCATTTGAAATATTGTCTTCCACAAATTTACATTATTTATTTTATATTTATTTGTTTATATTTGAGCCCTATATTTGAACTCTCACTATTTTATGTTTGCTATGTTATGTTCATTTTGCTTTTTTATATACATAATTATTATGGAGCATTGTTGAAGGGAACATTTAAATGCCAACGACTGCTTTATTTATTATAACGAATAATTTATTTGTAATTTTTTGTGCATAAGATGACAATAAAGAAAGTTAAATAAATAAAGAATATGTAGTGTTGAAGCTCGTCTGTGATGAAACATGTTGAGATGTTCAGTTTGAGTCCTGCAGCTCCGACAGCTGCTGCTTCCTGATCACACTCTTTATTTCTGCTCCGCTCCATTATACAGACTGTGTGTGTTATCTGGAGCTCTTATCTGCAGTCTGCTCCCCAGCTGGCTTACACCTGTCAGAGACACACTGATGGCCTGCCTCTGTGTGTGTGTGTGTGTGTGTGTGTGTGTGTGTGTGTGTGTGGTAAAGCTGGAGACGGGGAGAGTGTGTCAGAGAGTGTGATGGTGTGATGGAGGGGTTAAGGTGGAGGTGAGACTAAAGGTTTCCATCCAGATGTTGTGAAAATTCCCTCAAAAGAAGACGTCAACAGAAGTTTGTTTTTATCAACATTTGTTCTGTTTTATAAATTCTGATAAATTAATTCATTAATTTCATCACTGTTTAAAACACAGCGAAGCTTCAAGCAATCCTGACCGACTTTACCGTCATTCAGAGGCGGAAGCAGGTTCAGGTTTAGAGCGAGAGAAGCTTAGAATTCATAGAAAACCAGTAATGAGTCCATCGGTACCAACCGATGTCATACCAGCTCGTCAGGAAGGAGGTTAAATAAAAACTTACTCTAAATTTTGGAGAGGAAAAACTGTCATGTCCATTTTCAAAGGGGTCCCTTGACCTCTGACCTCCAGATATGTAAATGTGTGAGTGTTTTTGTCCAAAAACGTTCTGAAAAAAAGTTAGAAAAATGTGAAAAAAAAATCCCAAAAGAATATGAAAAACTTTCGAATATTTTCCCAAAAAATCTCCATGTCATACCAGCTTGTAGTGAAGGAGGTTAAATAACGCGCCAAACTTACTCTAAATTCTGGCGAGGAAGAACTGTCACTTCCATTTTCAAAGGAGTCCCTTGACCTCTCCAGATATGTGAGGGTTTTTGTCCGAAGAAATGTCAGAAAAATGTCCCAAAAAATCAGAAAATTGCCAAAAAAAATTCAGAAAAATGTCAAAAAAAGTCAGAAAATTGTCCTAAAAAAAGTCCGAAACAAAGACAGAAGAAAAGTCCGATACTGGTATCATATGAAACTAGAAAACCTAAATAATCCATCGGTACCAACCATGTCATACTAGCTTGTCGCGAAGGAGGTTAAATAACGCTCCAAACTGTCAACTGTCATGTCCATTTTCAAAGGGGTCCCTTGACCTCTGACCTCCAGATCAGTGAATGTAAATGGGTTCTATGGGTACCCACGAGTCTCCCCTTTACAGA
>CAKAKR010067643.1:15971-36129 GCA_916700685.1 Adelosebastes latens | reverse complement strand
CCCCTTTACAGACATGCCCACTTTATGATAATCACATGCAGTTTGGGGCAAGTTATAGTCAAGTCAACACACTGACACACTGACAGCTGTTGTTGCCTGTTGGGCTGCAGTTTGCCATGTTATGATTTGAGCATATATTTTATGCTAAATGCAGTACCTGTGAGGGTTTATGGACAATATGTGTCATTGTTTTGTGTTGTTAATTGATTTCCAATAATAAATATTTACATACATTTGCATAAAGCAGCATATTTGCCCACTCCCATGTTGATTAGAGTATTAAATACTTGACAAATATCTCTTTAAGGTACATTTTGAACAGATAAAAAATGTGCTATTCATTTGCAATTAATCACGATTAACTATGGACAATCATGCGATTCATCGTGATTTAATATTTTAATCGATTGACAGCCCTATTTATTATATAAACTATTGACCTTTTAACAATCCGACGGCCCACTGGTGGACCCGGCTGCTATTCTGTCTTTCTGTCAGTCTTATAGAGTGAAAGTTATGGTATCATGTCATGTTAGCTTGTCAGGAAGAATGCTAAATAACATTGGCATGGCCATTTTTCAAAGGGGTCCCTTGACCTCTGACCTCAAGATATGTGAATAAAAACTCTGAGATGAACAGAGTGAAAACTGTATCTTGTTAGATAAAACAGATGTTGAGATTTGCAGTTGAGAAAAGGTGATAAATCGCAATGTATCTTATCGCAATACTCAGCATATCGCAATAAGATCGTATCGTGACTTAAGTATCGTGATAATACTGTATCGTGGGGCCTCTGGTGATTCTCACCCCTAACATATGTCAGTCAAAATGAAGTGAAGACAGCCAAACACACTACACACAGCTTTACAACTTGAAAGAGGTTTGTCGGCTCTAAATGAAGTGATAGGCCTAAATCACACTCGGATTTTCACTAAGCATGTCAGAGTGTTGCAGAAGAGGGTTCTCCGAAAGCAAAAGGTGAACAGAAGGCTCCCTACGTAAACCACAACTGAACAGAAACTCCTCCACGTCTTTCCACAAGAGGCTGTATCAGCATTGCAACACTGCAGGGCACCTGGAAACAATTTACCTTCCTCCTGACCTTTTTTTTTTCTCTGATTCCATGGTTTGAGAAATAGTGAGAGCTGGCTGCTCCAAAGACGGAAAAAGCGGCTCCTCGAAGTGCTCTACAAAGGCAGGCTGATGCCCTTTAAATGGACTATTACAAACGGTGTTGACATGCTCCTCAGTAAGATGAATGAAGTGTCTTTGGAGAGACAGAGCAGCTCAAATAAAAGTCTCCGTCTGAGCCACGCTGTAATTGTCGGTGGCAGCTTGGCCTTCCAAGTTCTTTTATAATAAAGGACACATTGGGAGCCTTAATTATTCAACGGGCACATTTTGAGTATGTGAACAGACACACACACACACTCATACGAAACTGTAAAGCTGGGCATACACTGTACAATTTTAGAAATGTTGTTCTGTAATACCTACTCCTACTGTACGAGTAGATTGTTTGATGTAAAGCCAAAGCTCACGATTTATGTGCACACGGTGTACGGTCCGGTCGTCAGCCACGACCTGAGTGCTCACACTGTACGTGTAAAATAGAAGAAAAACAAACACGGTCAGTCGGCCCCTGAGCACCGTTCTGGCTGTTGACAGTTAATAAAGATTTGTTTTAAAGCTCAGAGGCAGGTAGAGTTTGTTTTGCTAGCTAGCAGAGGTCTGCACGGGTCACACTGCTAACAAGGCAGAAATGTGCTGCCTTGATCATCTGTGCCACCCTGTCTGCTGAAACGTCTAACAAAAAAACAAGAGGCGCCGGCATATATGGACGCGCAGGTGGCTAGGAAGACGTGGACAGTATAGTTTGTCCATTTTGCAGAGAGAATTGGAGGTAAGCTTTCTACGTTTTACAATATGTATTGTAGCCTACAGTGTTATCTTGATAGCGACGCTAGACGCTCTGATTACTCTAAGTATGTCTACTGTAAGAAGAAAAAAAGGCACTAACGTTGGGGAATCGGCTCGTGGCTCTGCTTCAACTGTGTGAGAGCCTGTGGACGGCCGACCACAATTTATGACATGTCAGAAATTCATCCGACTCGCCGACGGCCGGTCGTGAGGAGTTAATCGGTCCTCGGTCCACCCTGTACACTGCACGGAAAACAACGCCCGATGAAGCTGGAATTCGGTCCGTCTCTAACATGAATCTTGCGGCTAAAAATTGGGGCCAGAAACGGGCTAAAAATCGCACAGTGTATGCCCAGCTTAAGTCAGCAGTCAGGTAGATCTGGTTGATCAACAGCTGAGGAAAAGGCTACTGAGTGCTTGGATCCGTGGATCCAAACAAACTCAACTAATTTTGAGGATAAGATTCAGTCTTGAGCAATAAAAGTCTGTCCTCTAACATTATCCCTTGAACTGGATCCCGTGGTGAAGAGGACAGACTGATCAGACACTCTCTCTTTACATCTTGGATGATAAATACAGACCGAATGTCAGTCGTATATTGGAAGTGGCAGCATTCGATAAAAACATAAGAGCCCAGACTGTCCAAGAAACTAGTTTTACTCATCTCCCCCAGCAACAAGAAAGAGGTGATCATCTTACTGATGCATATAAGAGATGACAGTGGAGCAAATGCAAATATTCTTAGAGCCATTTTTCCAGTTTGCGCTGACGTGTTAATGACCGTTTTAAAGTGATTTTCATGCTCCTTTTGAAGTTGTTTTGTTCCCACTGCAAGTGGAAACTTTCGACACCATTTTCAAAGACAGTCCTTTTATGGTGAGACATCTGAGAGGAAACAAATGGCAAGGAAATGTAAGGGAACTGCTGATTATGTCTCCCATCATGAGCCGCAGTTCAATGTAGTGATGAAAAATTATAATGAAAGTGTAAACCTATGGGATGTCTCTGCTCTTTTTTACCTATTTTTAATATTTAAGATAAATATACTGCATACATTATTTAACTTTGTGTTTCGGACAGACATTGGACTTATTATTGGATGACTTACTGTGTCGAGCATCTCTCTGGTATGGGCGGCCGAAACGCAGAAACGCGCCCTTGACTCGATGATGGGTGTTGCTGGGAAGCCGACGACCACCGTGCCTATGTTTCTCTTCAACATCTCCCGACCAAACGCCCTTAAAAAGTAATGACAACATTAGACGCAGGGCAACACTTTGTAAATCCAACTGATGATGTGATCTCTCCACCGCCACCGCCACCATCACCACCACATCTTAGCTGGTGTTCTCTTTAATGTGTGAAACTGAAATCATAAACAGTTTTCCACACATTAAGTCAGACTCTATTTGGAAAAGGGTTGGAACAGTAAGAAAAGTCATCTAAATTAGAGCCCTTATGTCTTTTCCAAATGTGAAATCATTTGGGAGATTAGCCATCCTAATTATCCCTGATGTTTAAAGCATTGAAAATATATCAAATAATATGAAATGGAGGAGAATCACATACCCAATTTTGGCAGGCATATAGAGCATCATGGGTACTACGGGCGAGTCATCGCTGCCGTAAATGATGAAGCCCATTTCGCGGAGTTTCCTGCGGAAGTAGGTGGTGTTCTCTGATAGCTGTCTGAGGCGATCAGCACCTGGAAAGGGCAGACAAACAGAGGGATATTTCACAATGTGAGCAAAAATATTTTATTAAGCTTATTTTGGTAACTTGGATGGACAACAGTGAAATGACTGTGTATACTTAATAGGTCGTTAGGTGGAACGCCTGCCTCACTTTACTGTAACTCAAGCTCTACGCCATGAACGAAGACTATATTTGAGATGAGAAAAATATATTAAAACAGTTGTTCTGTTGCAATTAGACAACCTTGGTAACAATTATCTACCAGTTTGCATCTCTTAACTTCTTTGTTCAAAGGCCCCTCTCACCCTGGTGCACCCACACAGGTGTTTTCACTTTATTTGCCTGATTAGACCTCTTCTTATCATCATCATCCTGTTGCACCTGTTAGAGCGCAAAGACTTGCACCTTTTTTACTCCCATTAGTACATGTGGTGACCGCACGCAGTTCCAGGCAACCTGTACAGAGCCACAATAAGTGAGAACAACTGTGGGGGTATGCAGGTTCTACAACACTACTTTTTAGTTATTTTTTTATGCTTGTAAGCCTCATAAAACTGTATTATCAGCTGTTGTTCAGAGGCCAAGTGAAGGAAACAGCATGCACTTTTGCAGAATCATCCATTATTGATGATTTCTGCATTTTATTTATTTATTTATTCGACTATCCGGTTATTTGTTCGTTGGGTAGGTTATCGATTTTCAATTTTGGATTTTGGATTTTTTAACCCCTGCAGGATGACAAACATGCATAAAACACACCAAACCTTTTGGAAAATGCTTCTTATTCAGTAACATTGCAAATAAAAATACTGTAGAATAACAGAATAAAGATGTATGCCTTAAATTAAACCTAAAGACACGTGTTGCAGCACTATGCTGTTCATCTCAGCAGAGAAAGGAGAATGTCTGGCTGAGTGCCAAGTGCTCTTGGCTCGTCGGGATCACCGTTGCTTATGTCGGAATCGCCGTTGCTTATGTCGGAGCAAAACAACTGCGAGGCTAGGGCCGAAAAAGGCCGAGTGGAAGCCTCCGCAGGCTGCATGACGCATGGACTTACAGCCGGGCAATGCTTTGAAGCTTTGACCGTTGCCATGGTAATTGACCTCAAAATCAGTATTCAAATGCTTTGTTTTTTGTTTTGTTTTTATATACAAGTATGTAATAATGTATAAATCCCAAAATAGCTCAGGAAAGAAGGATTAATCCCACAACATTATTCATATTCAGCGTTAATTATTTTTAGTTATTACACGGCTTTGTTGAATACTTGATTCTGATCACGGCATTCTACGCTTTCTTATTTCTTTATAGCAGACCGTTGCTATGTAGAGCAGACTGTTGCTATGGGCGCAGTTCTGATGTCGGACTCTGGCGGACCGTTTTGTGTCAAATTGTTAATTTCTTAAGTAAGTAGCTGTGTAATGAGCGGGATAATGTACAGCTAGCGGGTCATTGTTGTGAAACAAAAAAAAACCTTCAGGGCGAGGTAAGACGGATCGCCCTGTCGGGGTTTCTTTCACAACAATGACCGGCTCACTGTACATTATCCTTTACTTATTCTCAGATGGATATTGCTGTTTTTTATGTGTAGAGGTGCATATGTGTACAGTAGTGCGGCAGCAGCATTGCTCCGAAGCTTCGAAGCCCAAAAACTGGTATTCGGGACAGCCCTACTCAAAATGGTGCGGTTTAGGGGGAGAAGGCGTGCAAGACGCTGAACGCGTGTGTGCGCCGTCCACACGAGCAGCACTCATGGACTCATGACACATTTTTGTTTGAAAAAGCATGTGCGGGGGAGCTCCAGAGCCCAAAGAAAGGGTATTCGGTAATAAAACGCATCCATGGTGGAGTTAGAAGTCACTTGTACTGAGCCAAGTCCTGCTCCAGCAACAAAACCATATCGACCGAAAACAAAAAAAAGAAATCCAAAGGATGAGTTTAAACCTCATCAGTAAACATGTCTTTTACCATGTCCTGCACTTATTTGCAGACAGCGCTACGCCACTTGCCTTTGAAGATGACCGGGATTCTTAAAGGTCGAGGTCAAGGGGCTGAAACTAAACAGGCATCAATCCTCACGTGTCAGTCTGATGCACACTGTGGATTCACTATGTGAAACATCGCGCTGAGCCTCCAGAGATAGCGTCTTAACCAAACAAATAACCATATGGCACAAAGCGCCAACAGCAACACACATCTGCCTGGCTGTGCTGAAACAACAGAGCAGAAGCACCACGGCTTCAAAGCACCCTGAGACACAACAAAGTCTGACATTATATTTATCCAGACATTGTTTTTCCACGGTCAAAGGGAATCCAAAGTTATTCTCAGCAGTAAGTGATCAGTTGGTAAAAGACAGTAGCACATGATAGTCTGACATTTTGCTTTTCAAGCACTTAAGCGTTCTTTTCATATTGAAGAAAAGCTTTGCATGTCCTGAACCCTTTTATGTCTCATCTACATATTTGATTAATGCAAGCTTCAAACAGCAAATGTCCCATTTTGATGCAGGCCTGTGCCGGGAACCACGAGCAGCCGTCCCCGGCAACTTGAATGCAGCAACAAAATGTGTGCAGGCAGCTCAACTGTCACTCCGACTTTGTGTCAGTGTCCGAATCTTCAAAGGCCTGAATTTCAAACAGTGATGGGCCTGCAACCAATCAGCCTGTCATTGTCCTACAAGGAAATGTTGTAAGGTTGGCCAGCCCGGCCTTCTCTTCTCAGAAATGGTTTGGAGAAAGAGCGGATGACATTGTGGATACTATAAAAGGTTGCTCCAAGGTGTTTATTCCTGTACCTAATGATTGAATGACTGGGGGAGCAAGGTAATCTGATCTTAAGTCAGCATTTTAAGGGAGGCTGCATCAATCAAGCCTTGTAAAGAGTAAAGGGGTGCCGCCCCGCAACAAAAACAAGACTTAGTGACCTGTTTGTGTGTGTAGGAGATGAGTCCAACAGGGTTTGATCTGCACAGATCTCTGGCTCTAAGCACCATGCTGCTTTGTACCCAGCATGAAGGCAAAGAAGCACACACAAAGAAACACACATCTGAAAGCCATAAAAGGGAGAGGGTAGAAGAGTCAACATACCACCACTTCAAGACCTTACATCAGCCTGGGCTGAATCGGACCGAGGTAGGGAACTGTCCACACATCAGTTTTAAAAATGCACATCCCAAAGGATAAAGACAGGAGGAAGCTGCTGTAGAGGACTACAGAGAGACCTTCAAATATACAAAACCATGCTGAAGAGAGAGTCAAACTGCAGGTTTTATCGTGCTATTATCAGATTGGGTAGTGAAAAAAAAAGTCACCTCTCTTCAGCTTACAAAAGTGGTCCTCAAAATGTGAAGTAACCATCTCAAACTATTAGAAAATCATTTTAAAATAGTTTTTTTCTCAAGTAATACATTTTTACTTGGAGAGAAATCACCAACTGTCACTCTAAAACACCCCTGTGGCATTTTTCATTACATCTAGAATGGGTTCATACATGCCACACAGTTTAATAAGGCGGTCTAACACACCTTTATTTACTGGTAAATAATTGCCAGTTGACCATAGATAGTAGCCTTTATCTCTCGGCTGGGAATGAAACATTTCCAATGTAAACAAGCACACGGTATGAAGGAGTCAAAGTACAAAAGGTGGCAAAGCTTATGTGAGTTGAACGCTATAGAAACTAACGTCTGCCAGCCAGTTATCTGCTACAGACTGGTTTGCAGGAATGAATTAAGCTGAAACACAGGCTTATACTGCCATCTTGTGGTCACTGATTGGAAGGTCAGGCCAAATACAGCCAGTACAGTGTAACTACAATCTCAAATCAGACTGACAAAATGTGAGTGATCCAGAAATCTTGGACATTTCAGAATTGCTGCAACAGAAAGGGAAAAAATAAAGCTCACCAAGATTGCATTTATACTTGCTCTGTGTCTTTCCCACCCAAAGGCTTCTGCATACCCACTGTAAATGGCAACCACAGTAAAAGATGATGTCCGTCGCCCCACTATCTTTGGACCGGATAGTGATTAAACAAGCCTTTAGTGTCCTCTCTTCTTATAACACGACGCTGCTGCCAATACAGAGATGCAGTGATTGGTTTAAGTGATTGGTGTCATTTTCTGGCACCTACCCAGTGTGGTCCCGTCCTCTCCCATGATGATCTTCATAGAGGTGATGATCTGCTGGGCCACAGGAGGGGACATGGAGGTGGCGTACAGGGCGCTGTGAGAGTGGCGTCGCAGGTAGTCGATCAGCTCCTGACAGAGAAATTACATTACAAGTCACTTTATTTAACAATAACAACGATGACGCAATACATTCAATTTGGTTAGTGTGACAACACAGAAGACAGTTGCACCATACAGGAGATGAATTATAAAGAGAGACAATTGTTCCAATGTAGCAGCACTGATGGATAAAATCACTAAGTATTAATACACTTCTGACTGGCAGGTCTTGTTTTGTTGACTCTTTATTTTGTTTCTGTAAAAACATTATCTTTCTATCATGGAAAGACGATGAAATCCAAGTAATGCAAAGTTTGTTATTAAGGCTGCTGATTAATGAGGGTGAGTAAAACTATATTTTTAATGCAGTTTGTCTCTATTAGAGTTTTTTTTTTTAAATACTATACTACTATTACCACATTATTTCTTATGCAGGATGTATATAATTGGTTATATAAGCACCTTTAAAATTGAAATATTGTAAATGGTCCAATTTGGGGTTGGGTTTTCTCATTTTTAAGGGAACAATATTTCAGTTAATGCACCATCATCTGGGAATTTTGGGCATGGCAACTGTTCAATATTTCAAACTGTGAAAAATTAGTGTTTCAGCCAGTCATTTCTGTTTTTAAGTCCATCTTGTATCATCTTTGTATTTGTATATTCTTCTTAACTTAGGCCAACTGAAGTAGCCTTGTTTGCAGCTCTAATCAGACTGAAAATGAAAGCTTACACTAAATCAGTTCCTTTTCAGAAGAAAAGGAAGCTACATTCCCATTTCTGGTAAACAGTGTTGAGTAATACCAAGACTGAATGACACACAACGTGCTGGGTCTCAGCAGCTGGGAAATTACTATTATCCCTGAAGAGGATGACTAAGTGCTCCAGCTATTGTCGTCAGTACGCTTCAGAATTTTCCTAACAACACAGAAGGCTTCATATTTCCACCGTCTGACCTCACAGCCTTAGTTTTATCTGTGTAAGAGTTCACCGACCTTTTTGCCTCCAATGTATCCTCCGGCAGCACCGAAGCTCTTGGTGAATGTTCCCATCATGATGTCGACGTCTTTGGGATCCAGGCCGAAGTAGTCCACCACTCCTCTGCCGTTAGGCCCCAGGGCCCCGATACTGTGGGCCTCATCCAGGTACAGATACGCCTTGTAGCGCTTCTTCAGAGCAACGACCTCTGGCAGACGCACGATGGACCCCTCCATACTTCAGGACAAGAAAATAATGTAAATATCAACAACTCATCTGTAGTAATGTCATGTAATGCCTAATAAATAAACTGTTTATTTGATGTGATGAGCTTTCTCACTCCCTTATCAATATTCTGCCCAAAGCTCCTTTATGGAGAATACAGTATACACAATCGAAGCCTAACATCAGACAGCTGCTGTGTAATTGAGGGAGCGTGTGAGCAGTGGATGCTATAGACAGCTGCTTAACTTTCATTTAGTTGCATATGTGCAGGTGTTGAAGCTTTTGCTTTGAAAATCCCAGTGGAAATGAAACATCAATAACATCGCATTAGTGCAGGCCAGGGCATTGAGGATGTTTCTCTGAGAAGTCTATCGATCAACAGGATTGATTGCCTTTATAGGAAGTACACTGCAAAGAACAAGGAACACAATATGCTTAAAAGGAGAGTGGGCACACTTCCAAAAAGCCATTATTTTCTATATTTAAACAAAGTGATATAAGGGAGTGCTGCCATAAAGGTGAACTTTAAATTGTGAAATTGGTATTCACACTTTGTCCCATCAGAAAATGTCTTTGTTCAGTATGTTTTATACAAAGTCAGCATGTGAGAGTAGCATCATGTGAAATAAAAGCAGAGAAATATTCCTACATTGAACTCTAACCTGCTGAAATATTGCTTCATTGTTTTACTACAAATGAGTTTGCAGCTACAGTGAAGATGGGCACATATCATAAGATTTTATGGTGTCACAGTGTGTAAAAGTATTGATTTACTAAGCCTGTCATAGGTCCTAAACACATAACACTCCAACTACTGGTATGCATCCAACACGCCAACGGCAATGTCTTGGAAGAATGTAGCAAAATACTACACATTACTATCTGTTTGAAAGTGTTTTCATGCTTCTCCTCACAAATAAAGTGACACATGCACTACCATTCAAGCTAAATAAAGATTAATGAGTCCTCACCCAGAAAAACTGTGGGTGTCAAGTAATTGGCTGTAAACAATGTGGTAATGTCATGTGATACAGCAGTGATATAAAAATACCAATAAACACAGAAATAAAACTTAATTAGCGCTTAACTAGCTCAAGAAAGCATATACTGTATGTACATGTGTGTGACAGGAAGACGAAGATTATGGTGTATACCTGTATATGCCCTCCACCACAATGAGAATTTTCTTCCAGGGTCGGTGGGTTCTCGGCTGCCCGTGTGCGATAGCGTCCCTCAGCAGCTTCTCCAGGCTTTGCATGTCTACAACACAAAGAAAACAAAAACTTTTGTTGTCTAAGGATAGATTTTATTCCCCTAAAGTAATACGAGAGCTTTCTTTAATTAATGGATGAGTGTCAATATTTTATGATCGCAACCCTTTGAAGCATTGAGCGTGTTTTCTTAGCAGGCAACCCGGCTGGTTCCTGGTTGGCGAGTGTGAGCTTGGATAACAGTAAGTCAGGATCTGTGGTGACTGTGTGTATATGTGTGTGTTTGTCCTCAACAATCACACCACATCTACTTCTGTGCAATTCAATACAGTACATAAGAGAAAGGCAATGTGGTAGTTAATTAAATGTGAAAAAACCCTGTATAAATAAATTGAGAACAAAATAGCATCGAGTGAAGCAACTTGCTGTAACTCGCACCCATGTTAAATGTATTTGCTCTCCAGTTGGGAAAAGCAGATTATAGCTAAATCTTGTCTAATAGTGTTGAAAGACATTGGGTGTACTCTAAGACCCTGTTCAGACCTGGTATTAACATGCGTCCTGGGTGATCCCATCCCACCCAAGTAGGCAGCTCTATGTACAGTTGAACGCACTCAAGACGCATTGAGATCCGATCTTTCAGACCATATTCAGAGGTGGTCTGAGCCACATATGGCCACATTCTTTTAGCAGTGTGTACGCGAATGTGTCCTGGGCCAGATTAAGGATCGCCCACTCAACTGACGTCCCGCTGGGATCCGCAGGGTCTCACTGTGCTCCTCAGGTGAATAGACAGGCAGACGCAAGTGCTTGTCTGCCTTGTGACATGGAAACGGCCTCAGTGCTCAACTGTCTGTCTGTACAACTGTATTTTCTTAAAATATATCTTATCTATAAGCTACATATATATCGGACTAGGCACAGGAAGTGCAGCATACTGTCTGTGATGTGTTGGTGTTTTCACTCCGGTGTTCTGCACAGAGCTGACACCTGCCCACCCGCTCGCTCTCATCCCCGGATCTGAAGCCCTGCTGTTGCCAGGCAAAGGCGACGGTGTTGGTGGTACAGAGGTCCTCGGGGACTGCCAGTAGACAATAACCTTTTTATTTTGATGTTAATAAAATGTACCTGACTTCATAAATATGTAGGACATTACTACTGACATGCCTGTATTATTACGTCACAACGTCTGCTGTATTAGCCATGTGTTTACTACGTGTTTATTTGCATATAGATCGGGGAAGTGAGATCCGATCACAAGTGGTCACTCAAGGCGCATCTGGAGACGCATTCTAATGCCAGGTGTGAACAGACGTATTTAAAGCTGTCCACTTGTGATCGGATCACTCAGGACATATGTTAATGCCAGGTCTGAACAGGGTCTAAGTCAGAATTCTGTCCAACTATTTTTAGGTAATGTGCTTATTATTAGGAAGTCACCCACTGTTGTGTTTGAAGACCCGAATTGTGGAGGCAGACAGGCGAGCACCCAGCACCAGCGACGCGTGATTCAGCTCATCACTCAGAATAAGACAACCCTAAAAACAAGAAGAAAAGTGAAGGGGAAAAAATAAGATAGTCTTTTTAAACTAGTTTTGATTTTCTTAGCTGATGATCTTAGTTTCTACATCAGGAGTGCTGCAATCCCCAATTAGCCAGGGGAGTCAAACACTATTCAGTGAGAAATATTCAAGTTCAACCCTCTTCAGAGCTTTGCTTGCATAATTGTAATACGACGAGGATTTCACATGCTGGGAGTGTTTGTGTTGAGCAATGTCTTTCTAGCCCAGACTCTGAGCATTCCTCTTTGAGGAATACTGGAACATACCCGCAGCTTGGCCAATGATCCAGGCTTTTTCGAGTTACGCTGTTCGCATGAACCTTTAATACTGTGTGTGTGACTAAGTATACCTACTACCATCAATAGATGCACTCACACAATAATATCCATATAGTGTTTCTTCCCTCAGAAAAGCGAGAAAAGGCAAAAAAAAAGTACCCTGTACGTTCTTGTTTGTCAAATAATACTTATTATCCAATTATAAATTTTAATAAATTGGGAAATAATGATCCCAAATATTGGAATTGAAATGGACCCATAACCCTGTGGGAAGTTTGCACAGACTGTGAAAACAATAAAAGACTCGTGTTATTTTAAAGCCATTTCTCTCAGAGTTTGACTGATCACAACAAGGCAATATGTTTCCGGGATGGAAATATTTTGTTCATTATATCATAAATATTGCTGACACCTTATCCACCTCTTAAAGCCAACACGCCCAAACATTCAGACAGGTCACACCATTTCCTCTGTTCAATGAATAAATGGGCCTGTTACACAACACACAATCATACCATGACATAAGGATGTGAGCTAACAGGAAAAGTGACAGGCATAGTTAAGAATTTATGAACCCTTGTGACAGTGGCAATGACTCAAATCTTAACTGTCTTGCTGTCATTTTCTCTCTCTCTCTCTCTTTGTCCATCTACATGTCTGTTTTTCACTCATGTGGTTGTCAGGAAATGTGTTCTTTGACTCACAAGGTACACACGCCTGTCAGCTCAGAGTTCTACTTCCTGTTCAAGTGAAATTGGCTAGGGAAGAAGAAGGCAAGTAAGGAGGCGAGTAAAGACTGTGATTTGTTGGGGTTAGAACAACAGTGGCTGGGACTTGTCAAATATCAATCTCCAACCCCCTGCACTCAAGATGTTTTGAAAGCTCTGGCCAGGAAACTAGTGTGTTGTGGAACAGTCTGAACTCTTCAAACTTGGCCATACATCTGAAAACGTAGCGTGTTTTCACTTTACAAGGGAAACAGTGTTTTTTTCATAACAATAAAACTGTTAATGGCACTCAAATACAATTACAGTATACCCACACTGCAGGGGCCATTGTAACTATAAAACACAGAAAACTAAATTAAAAAGTAATCAAATCAAGAAGAGCGGTATGCTCTAGGGAGAGGAAAAACAACAACAGAGGAAGTGAATGAAATTCCATACCTTCCCGGTGAGAGCAGGAATGTTCATGGAGTTGGTTGCGAAGCCCATGCCAAAAGCCATGGATGACTCAACACCCAGGAACCTGGCAACCAACTGCTCCAGCTCCTCGAGGATGTCCAGGTTCCCTGGAAACGACATAATCTCAGTTTAAGTACAATTTCCCATCAGTGTACTGTAACTTGCAGAGTTGTCTTAAGGGAGACATGTTTAAGTCCCACTTGTTTTCTTATAACTGTTAAACAAACAGTGAGGTCAGTCCACTTTCCTTAAAGGTTCCCTTTGGAGTTTTTGATCTCTAGTAGTGCTATGGAGCGTTTTTTCTATGGATGGGTCCCTGTGTTTATCTCGTGTGTGTGCACAAGAACGTGTATACGTAACGCAATACACAGTCCTGCCAGTGATGTCACACTATTCTACTCATGAACAGGTGGCGGCAACATGCCAAGACGTGGTGCAAAGCGCCAGCAAAGGTAAGGAAGACAAAGAATGCAAGCTAGGATGTAAACAATGCTGGATTTAAAATACTTGAAATCATCAAAACCATAAATCGACTTTGCAAATGTTTTATGAGAAAGGACACTTTTGGTAGACCTCAAGGAAGGATCATACATACAAAATATTTTTGGTGAGTAACACTGAATGTAAACATAACTTTTGTTTGTTTGAAAGAAAACTCCATAGGGCCCCTTTAAGATAAATACACCACAAACCTCAGCTTTTCTTTTGCTAAAGATTACAAGATTAAATGTGACAAACTAATCAGCAGCTGCCAGCGTCAAAAGGAGGCTGCAACAAACTATGTGCTGAACTGAAACGGACTTGAACTTCAAAGCTTTCACAATGCTTCGCCAGCGTCAAAAGGAGGCTGCAGCAAACTATGTGCTGAACTGAAACGGACTTGAACTTCAAAGCTTTCACAATGCTTCACTATATTTCAAACTCAACCTTTCAGTCCTTCAAAACCACTTAAGCCTGTAGCCTCTGTTGTACGCTGAAAAAGCAACGGACAAAAGAGGGAGCAGCTGTTCACCAGCCGGGGTCCATTTGATCATGAATTGACTCAATTTCTATGATAAAAGCACTTTTAGATGAGGAAAAATCACGAAAGCTTAAAAAAAACAAAACAGATCTAACTTTTTTTTAACCCTTACCCATCTCACAGCGAGTGCTGCCCACGCCGACGCCGTACTTTTCAGTGGCCTCAACAGCATCGTCGGCACAAGCCCCGGTGTTCTCAGCAAAGCCGAGGTAATTGTATGAGCCCATATTGATGACGTCCTTCACCACTCTGCCTGTGTGCCTGACAGAGACAGAGAAAGTCAGACAAATGGTACCCTGACTCTAGGCTAATAGAAATAATTATCTTCAACATGTGTGCCTGGCTGCCCTGGTTGCCTGGCAACCGTTTCCTGTTCAATGTTATCCTTTATTATCACCGTGCATGATAACTGGCAGTCATACAATAGTTTATTGTCCCAAGGGAATTCAGCTGGAATAGTTCATATTATACTGTACATACCAATGAGATAAATAGGAAAAATATGACACAACCTTCATTGTTATCAGGCGTATATTACTGTATTTTTGTGTCTTAAAACATCACAGAACTTGAGCAGTTCTTGTGAAACAGTGAGTCACAATTACCTTCAGGTAACAACAGGGAATAAATTAAGATAATGGGACAAAGTTAAATCAATTATATGCCATTCAATAAATTTTGTGCAGTCTCGAATGGATTGTATTTACACTATCTCTGTCATTTATAGAGGACTGTGTGTTTAGGGCTGTGTTAGTGTATAGTGTTTCTGCACAGTACCATGTGACAGATACTAGAGCTTTCAACATCTGAAGCATGGCTTACGTCACGCTTATTATCAGAAATAAGAGGTCAGTGACTTAAAGTGCAAATCAGTGAACTTCCTGTTGAGCTAAGGATCAGTGGCACAGAAACACACCTCTGGGGGAGTGATGGCCGTCATGGACAACGCCTTGATTCTAAATTAACCCTGCGCACATACAGATACGAAACATTAGTCATAACTACACAACGGTGCAGAAACTCACTCGAAGGTCCAATTGTAGTCGGGGGAAACTCTCTCCACCAGGTCCATCTTAGCACCAGGGACACTACAGATGGGTCTGTTCCAGTTGTCTCGAATCCTCATGTACAAGTTCCTGGTGTAAAAGTTCTCAAAGTCCTGATAGAGGGGGACGAAATCCTGCAGGGGGAAATGGGAAAGTGTGGGTGATTTCTTAATGGCAGTTCATTATATTCCAAGGGAGCTTTCTATGTTCTGCGGCAAATGAGGGCCACAGTCAATGATTACTGTTGAACCAGATATAATAAGTGTGACAGAGAGTGTGAAAGACTTGAAATCGTGTGACAGCTAATGTGGCAGGACGTTATTTGTACGAGTTCTTTTCCAGGATTAGAAATCTGAAAATCAAAATATGAAACCTTGAACGCAGGGCTGTATTAAAAGTAAAGCTCTATCTTGCAACTTGTGCTTACAAATCCAAACAGAAAAAAGTATAAGTATCATCAGAGACAGTTCAGAATGGAGACAGCGCACTGAGTAAGTTTCTTGTATCTGTGTCACGTGGGTTTGGCCACCCCCCCGCCCCTTTAGGAGACGAGCGGCATGACCTGAGTCTCTTAACTCCAATGGGAGAAGTGAACGTGAACACAGATTATGACTGATTCTTTCATCCCATAGTCACCAAAGTAAATATTGGACCCATTTTTCACAAGCCACGTATCTTTCAAACATTCTGACACTAAAATTAAATTTTTCAAACAGACAAATCAGGAGGAAATTTACTTTGTTCAAGACCTTTCTCTGTCTCAGCAACACGCTCTTGCGAGATCTGGCAACTAATATTGTCAAACTCCCTGGCTAACTCATTTTCATAATGCTAAATATGGCTGTTAGCTGAGTAAATATCTAATGTTAGCAAAAGAAAATATAAATACATTATGCAAATATAACCCAATCTGCTTTCATCCACCCACACAACATTCAGAACACTTCAAAACGAGGTGTGTGTTGGGGGCAAACAAACCAAGAACGCGTCCACTTAGGAGAAAGGAAGTGTATATCATTTCAAACCATTGGCAGAGTTTGTAATGGGTCATCTTAAGGCCCTGACACACCAAGTCGATAGTTGGCCGTCGGACAGTTTGGGGTGGTGAGCGTCTGTTGGCCTAGTTTTTTCGGTGTGTCCTGCACAGTCGGCTCTAGTCTGCCCGTGTTTGAGGTTTTTTAGCCGATTAAGAATGTTGAATCGGTGGCGGAGCCCGTCGGTGAGAGAAATCACTCTGATTGGCGGTTCAGCTTAAACGAATCAGCGCACAAGAAGAGAAACGGAAATGAGGAAAGCAAGCCAACGAGTGAAGTCAAGTGGAAAAACACAGAAGGCTCTTCTCAATTTTCATCTTTATCTCATCTGATCATTCCCATACACCGATATTTTCACAACAACATGGCCATCTGGAATGACGCTAAGCAGTGAGTGAGAGTGGTGTGAAAATGGTCGGCAAACGCTGCTTTGTTTCATGTACGTATCATAACAACAGCTTGTATAGCCGCAGTCCTCGGCCTTCCGATTTCCCTTTTTGAATGATGAATACAGACTACCGCTATCTGCTGGTTGGGACAGTTATTTCAATATTTATTTCGGGTGCAACTTGTCAGCCAAAACAAAGGCAATGTGAGGCGACTAAACAGGCAGCCTCTGTCGTCGCTAGTTCTCTGATGTCGGGTTGGTGTGTCCCCAGCTTTAGTTATAGAGCGTCTTTTGTATCATAAGCAGTTTTTCAAAGAAAGTCTTGGAACGATTGGTCTGACTAAAGCGATGGTTTGAACTTTGTCACCAAATTCACCTTGAATGGCTTCGCATTCAGTTTGTTTTTTAATCACCTTTAGCATTCAAAGGGGTACAAACTACTTTACCTTCTGCTCCTCTTTCTCCCGAGCCACGTTGCATTTCTCGATGCTCCAGTGGCGGAGGAAGTCTCGGAGGTAGCCAAAGACGGTGAGGATGCCGTAGCCCATGTAGGTGAGCACGGCCACCAGTAGAGGAGTCTCCTCGAAAGACTCCGCAAAGGGCTTCTTGTACAGGCTGGAGTTGTGTGGGACATTTTGGTTCTGGGGAGACAATAAAGTAAAATAATTTGTAATTACATGTCTCTACAAGTTACAATTATAACTGAAATTTAAAAAGTAGTTAAACCAAAGACCTTTTTTCCCCAAACAAATCTAAGACCAAGGCACAGAGTTAGGAGTAATAATGTTAACTAACTCTTACAACTTGAAAAAAAAATCATTCCAGCTGGTGGTTTCTCCTTTAAAAAGGTAATGGTTTATCCACGCCTCGAGTCTGTTTACTCATTAAAGCTGCCCCACTAGGCAGCCCAATAAATTGCACTAGAAAGCAGAGCAGACCAATCTAGTATAAGCTGGGCACACACTAGACGACAGCAGGGCTGATTTGTTAAAACTGTGTTTTTGTTGGAAAGAGTTAGAAACCTAATAAAGGCTACAATAAGCGCATTAATTCACAGAGACCTAACCATGCCCAGGTCCCTGTGGACCAGTGAGCAGTAAAATGGCCATCAACCCACGGTTCTAATTCATTGAGTTTTATGAATGGCAATATTGATCTTGGATTATGGGACTATATAAAATGTGGTCACACACCGGAGGAGCTCCACAAAAAGTAAGAAAAAATACGAGCATCATTTCGAGCTGGACTGTGGGCTGGCTGTCTGCAAAACCAACACTAAACAAATGAGGGTGGTCACTCATTACAGGCTCTGCCCCGCAGCTTAGCAACCATAGCTCTTGTGACCAGTCATGCTTCTCCAAGAAATACCTCTGAGCCAGGGAACGGGAGAGCACTGCACCGTGTGTGTGGTGTGTGTGTTTAAAGCCGGTCAAACAGGTTCCTTTCTCTAAAGTTAGCAGGCCAGAAGCCATGGTTTGTGAACTGTCAAACATGGAGCACAAAATTCACATCCAAGTACACCGCTCAAAGAGACTGTTGCATACTGATGCCAACCACAGCAGCTAAATACAGTTTCACTGACGTCATATTTGCTTCATCTTCTTTTATACCTGTGGACAAACAGGGACTGAGGAGAGGTAGACCTGTGCCGTTTGCTTAAAGCTGAACAGCACAGCGACTGTCCCCAGAAGGACCCACAAACTCATGCTCTTTCACGTGATTGCTGTGCAATTCGAGAGATGATGATCGTATTACACTGTGTATAGACAATAGGAAAAGCTTGCACATGGTGTATGTTTTGCATTAGGCCTAAAACAGAGTAAATAAGTGGGTAAGTCCTCTCGATGCTAATTGAAAAGGCAATTGCTTATTCAAGTTACAGCTTATTTTTACAGAGTGATTATTGACACTACCATCCCAGCTGAAAGCTGAGTACATTTATTCCTACCTGCTCACAAAAATCCTGCTTCTAACCATTTCCCTATATTCTCAATATGGGGATTATGGCTAGCTTGATAAGGAAAGATCCATTTTCAAGCTACGGACACAGACCTAGGAGGACATTAATTACCGGTCAAAGATTGAGACCCAGGCATACTGTAAAATTCATCTAAATAATGTACTTGTTAATATGAGTTGACAGACAGAGGCCAGTCAGTTTGACCAGATGATTTAAGAAACACTGAAGGTACAGCAACAAGAGACACAGTGCTCTTCTACACCCTGGTTCCTCTTAGCACCCTGGTTTCAGATCACTGAAAAAATTATCAACATTCTGGCCTAGTTCATCTGAGAGCTATAAAATCATCCAAGGTAAAAAAAAAATAAAAAAAAGTAATTTGTTAGTCTTGTGGCTCCAAATACTTAACACAAGTAAGTTAAGTATTTCCCTGTTTAAGTTGGGAATCAGACAAATATTTGATAGCATTATCAGCAGCAGCGATATGACCCGCAGCTTCTTCTAAATTCTGGCAAGATGGAGATGCATAAGGATTTCATTGGTATGACAGCCAAAGCATCAGGACCTAATTGTGTAAATCCACTTTATGTTGAAATCAGCAGCTTTATGCTGTTGCAAGTCTGGAATTTGATGTTCTCATACGGTATATGAGAGAGATGCATTTCTTTCCGTATCCTCAGACGATTTTCTCTTCTGTGTTGTGAACCTAAATAACTGAAAAACAAAGGCATGTGTGTGTACCCCTCCTTCTCCCCCTAGACTCTTGTTTTCTGTGCTTTTCATTCCACCCTCGGAGGGACCACACCCTCCCTAGCCTGGAGACATTCCTCTCCCGCTAAAGTGTCATGTGGAAGCGGGCCCACTCTGACTCTGCCCCCCTCCTCTCCCAAGGGAGACGGACAAGACAGCTTATCTGGTAATAACACTACAGGGCCCGGGTCCTCTTCACACTGGAGTCAGTGTAAACAGAGACCGGTCTACACAACAACAGAGTGTAAGGTTACAACACTACAATCCTCCCTGGGTTCAGGTGGCATGTACTACTAAACAAGAAGTTTAAACAGCAAAAAACAAGTGCAGCTTTCATAGCACATATACTACTGGTTACATGCTATTGTTTAGTTTGTAACCAGTAGTATGTGCTACTGGTTACATACTAGTGTTTAGTTTGTAACCAGTAGTATGTAACCAGTAGTATGTGCTACTGGTTACATACTACTGTTTAGTATGTAACCAGTAGTATGTGCTACTGGTTACATACTACTGTTTAGCTTGTAACCAGTAGTATGTGCTACTGGTTACATACTATTGTTTAGCTTGTAAACAGTAGTATGTGCTACTGGTTACATACTATTGTTTAGCTTGTAAACAGTAGTATGTGCTACTGGTTACATACTACTGTTTAGCTTGTAACCAGTAGTATGT
>CAKAKR010067640.1:0-11255 GCA_916700685.1 Adelosebastes latens | reverse complement strand
ATGGATCAGACTAGAGACCTAGAGCATTCAGAGGATGGATGGATCAGACTAGAGACCTAGAGCATTCAGAGGATGGATGGATCAGACTAGAGACCTAGAGCATTCAGAGGATGCATGGATCAGACTAGAGACCTAGAGCATTCAGAGGATGGATGGCTTTCCTAGCTAGATTGACAATAAGGGGGTTTCTGAGCAGTTTTAGTGTTCGCCATCCAATCGCTGAAAAAGTGCAATTCTTGCAGAAATCTCCAAATGTCAAAAAGTTTTTGATCTCAAATCACAACATGTCTTCTTCTATGGTGTTCCTCAAGGTCTTGGTGTCTTAATGTGGTATTTTGGAGGATTATAGATCATTTTTATCAATTCTCCAGTGGTAAAAAATGGTTAAATTTAACACCAAATCTGTGGAACAAATGGTATCAACACAACAACTGCTGCAACAACTGAGAGATATAATAGAACATGGAGATGACCATCAGATATTTCTATCATCATGTTATGAATCCTGTATAAACCCAATATGTCCAGATATTAATTTGTGCTTTTTGTCATCAGTCTCTTCTCTGTTTCTTCTGTCAACACATTTCTTTCTGTGTGTTTTGTATTGATTGATTCTTGAAGCTGTAATAACATAAAACAATGCCAGTGTTCCCAGTACAGAATGTATTAGTTGGCCCAGTAGTTTTGCCCCTCCCAAAGGTGTTTTTATGTTCCAGTATTTCTTGTTCCCTCCTTTTAAATATCTTCTTGGAAATGCAGTTTAATCTGTGAAGTTTGCCAGTGCGATGCATTCATGATCCACCGTGTAGATTAGAAAAATTAGCTTCTTAGTTGGAAGTTAGAGCAAGAATGCTGCCCTGTTTCACTCAATCCCTTCTGCCATAGATTGATCTACACAAATAAATTCTCAACCGGTGAAAACACTGTGATACTACAGATGTATATCAAGATATATACTGTACATAGCTCATAAGCTGCACGACGGTATGTCTCACACATGTGTAAAGAACTGCTGTAAATCTGTTTACTGAACATTTTATTCTCCTCTGTAGGTTTAGTCGAAGGGTATTTTTTGCCACTGTGACAGACACAAGGTTCATGGTACGACAACATCCACATATTGTTTTACTTCTGTGTTAAAAACATTCTGTTATTGTTCAGTTTCTGTTTTGAACACTCTCTGAACCGTCTGTGTTTGCAGCCATCACACCGCCGGGGGAGGAGTCTCTCTGAGGCGCTGACCTTGGAGCGGTCAGCGGAGGGCGGCCTCGTCGTTTCCAGCATTGACGACAGTTCTTCAGCCAATCAGGGACTGAAGGAAGGTATGACCCTTCACTTTTATTTCCCGTATTGCTTTTGACTGTTTTGAAAGCAAAACATAATAGTGTTTAAACAGTTGTTATACGCTTTAATGTGGTATTTTGGAGGCATTATTGATAATTTGAATGGTTAAAATTGGTTGTAGTGTGTACCCGGCACAACGCCGAGATTCCGCCGGGCATGGCTGCGCCGTGTTCCAGCTGCGAGACAGTTTTGTTCCGTTCTTTGCACAGCGTCATACCACATCTGCCCAACTTGCAGATTTGGTTGATTTGGTAATTTTCTTGGATATTTGTGCTTCTACCAGCCGGATCGTAGTTAAATGGTTTCTTTCTTGTGTGATTTAATTGTGTTTATTGTTGTTATTTTCTACTTTGTTGTGCTGTAGCCTACAGACAACGTGAATACCGTTAAAGGTTCTAAATTTGTTGTCCAGAGCATTAATAGCATTGTCTATGTAAACATATAGTGGAGTAATGTCTACCTGAGCAGAGAAGGAAGTCGCCCTCCCTCTGTGTGTGTTGTAATCCGAGCTTCTCCTCGCTTTCCGCCGGTTTGTGCATGTGAGCGTGCTCCACTGGCTAGCTCGCGGCTGCCACTCTGCACTGCTCTCATACGGCGGTTACAGCTGATAACGCCATCCCGACCGACGTCGTCGTCGTGTAAGCGTAGCGCCCGCCCCCCCCCGCCCCCCAATGGTTATCTCTGCCAGCACTTTAGTAAACTTTGTTCGCACTGTTAGCGCTGTTAGCACCGTTAGCTGCGAGCCATTGGCTCACCGTCGCCATGTTGAGAGACGCTGAGAGGCAATAGAAATGATCCCAATCCCATATTTAGCACGTTTAAAAGTCCAGTGATGAACGACACGGATCAAAGATTTGTGGCTGTAGTGATGTGATACGATCGTGAGTCTGCAAAAGGTGTTTATTTTGAAAATGCTCTAGCCGTTCCACTTCCTGCCCGGCTCGATCTGCTCTGTGCAACGCCCCATGTCTCCGTCACAACTAGACTAGGTGCATATTTTTAGCGGAGCAGAGCAGAGAGCCTCTTCTGGAATGCCTCTGAAAGTGCTAAGTTGCGTCTGGTGGAATCACAAGCATTGTCTAGAGCGGCTGCAATCACACCAGCGGCAGCACATCGGAACGCGCCTCGTAGAATCCAGGCGTCAGGTTACCCTTTACATGATACATTATGATTTGCACCCATGAGAGCATGTTATTGTTCTAGAACAAGGTTAAATTGTTTTATGAACACACCTGAACTGTCTTTTTCAGGGGATGAACTTTTGGGAGCAACAATAAATTTTGATCACCTGTCAAAAGCCGAGGTGTTAGAAGTACTGAAGCTGATGGAGCCGTTTGATGACAAGATCCAAGTCCTCACCAGGAACAACATGAGCAAGAGCCTCGGAAACTTGCACCAGGGTGCTAAGAATCCTGAGACGGTAGGTGGTGTCCAGATATTATCAAGTCAAATGGGATTAAAACCAAAGATCTCATCTGGTTTTCCTGTAATTCATTAATTCTGGTGGCACTTTTATAATGTTCAACTAAGAGCTGTTTTTGTGCTGCAGTCTGCGTTACATTGCTTGCCATGGAAACAATGCTAAAATTGATCTCCACCCCAACTGCTAGAAATAGTTACCTTGATGGAAATATTATAGTTACATTCCAATCACCAAGTTGTGGTTTATATTCCTAGATGCTGAAGGATTCCTACAACAAACTCTACAATGCCAGAATCAAGAAGTTTATGAAAGGTGACTTGCTCAGTGCAGACGAGGACTCTGTGAACACGGAGGTTACTGCCAAGCAAATTCTACAAAGCTCATCCAACGTCAACCAAAAGCACGACATGGGGTTGCCTCGCCTCGGAGTTGACTTTGGACTTTTGAAAAGCAAAACTCTGACCACAGACATTGGTGCTGATTCGCAATATGGTGCTGCTGGAGAATTAGCATATGACAACAATCTGAACCTTCCACCGTTGGGTCTCGGGCTGAATGGGACTACTCTAAGTGGAGCTCAGGTACCAAGACTGAAAGTTGATGCTAGAAATCCACAGTTTGACACTCCAGACTTCCATCTGTCCGGAACATTACCAGAGGGTCCAAACACTACGGCTGGTATACAACTGCCAAACACTGACACAGTTGACTTGACAATGCCAAATCTTCAAAGACCTCAAATTGGACTGGAAAGCAACGCAACCTTTAGAGCTCCAGAAATGGGTATGGACTTAAACGGTTCAGATGTTAGCACCCGTGACATGGGAATAAACCTTAATGGGGGAGATATCACTGGTCCATCCTTTGACACCGGTGTTCCCAAAGTGGGAATTGAAGGAACAAACAAAATGCCAAAATTCAAACTGCCAGACCTGGGCCTCTCTGGACCTTCTTTGAGTGGTCCAGAAGGCGAGGTCAACACACCAGATGTAGGAACCCCAGATGTTCCCTCAGGTAAACTCGGTCTCATGTATTCCAAGAGGCTGAAAAACCCAGATCTAAATGTGGACAACCCTTCTGGTTATGTAGAGTCACCCAAGCTCAGCTTGTCTGGGAGATCTCCTGACTTAGATCTAGACATTCCAGGTGTTGATGTACCACAACTTGATTTACATGGGCAGGACATTGACATGCCTTCAGGGAAAGTCAAAGTGCCACTTAAGAAACAAAAGATTGATCTTAAATCTCAGGATTTAGATGTGGATGCCCCATTTGGTAAATTGACTAAGCCCAAATTTGGGTTCACAGGCAAAAGTGAAGTTGATGTTAAAACACCAAAGTTAAAAGGTGGGATTAATGCACCTAATGTAAATCTACCAAAAGCTGGTCTAAAAGGATCAGATTTAGCCATTAGCACTCCATCGGTTGGCACTAAAGTTCCATCTGGAAAATACAAAGCTCCTAAGTTTAAAATGCCCAAATTTGATTTACCAGACATTCGAGTTCCAAATTTTAATGGAGATTTAGAGGGACCAGATGTGCGGTTGGCAGCACCAGATCTTAAAGCTAGATTTGCAGACCCGAATGTTGACCTAAATGTACCCTCAACTGACTTGGATTTTGGAAGCTCATCTGGAAAACTCAAAATGCCAGGCTTTGGCCTATCTAGGCCTAAAGTTAAAGGCCCTCAATACGAGTTAAAAACTTCAGGCATGGATGTGTCCGCTCCCAAGTTTAAAGGGGGGGGCATCAATTTGCCTGGTGGTGATATCAAAGGCCCAAAGCTAGACCTTAATACCCCTGATATGGATGTTAATATGCCTTCTGGTAAATTAGGCATTGACGCAGATGCTCCTTCTAGCAACCTTAAACTGCCAAAATTGAAGCTCTTTGGCGCATTACCAAAGAGTAAAGATATGGATATCGATGCATCTCTAAACAGACCACGCCTACCATCAGGTGGTTTTGATATTGATGCACCTTCACTTGATCTGAAAGGCCCAAGGTCAAAGCTGAAAATGCCGGATTTGAATTTGCCTGAGATGGAACTTAATAAACCCAAACTAGATCTTTCTAGCCCAGACGTTGACTTAGGTATGCCCTCAGGTAAATTCAAAGTACCAGCAATGAAGAAACCAAATATTGACTTGAATGCTCCTGACATGCATATTGGTGCTCCCTCAAGCAAATTTCAAATGCCTGAATTGAACCTTTCAGGCAAATTGCCAAAGGGACCAAATTTGGACATAAAATCCCCAGATCTAAGTCTTGAAGCTCCAAAGATAAAGGGTGGAATTGGTGCCCCTGACTGGGACTTACCAAACATGGATCTTAAAGCTCCAAAAATTGATATGAACACTCCAAATGTCAACATTGGTTCACCCAAAGCAAAATTAAAGATGCCCAAATTAAAGATGCCTAAATTTCCAAGCCTAAAAGGACCTGAGATTGATGGAAACTTGGATGGCCCAGATGTTGATGTAAATGTACCCAAGGTCAACCTCAAAGGTCCTAAAGCTGATGTGGGAATGCCAGATTTTGATATTTCTGGTCCATCTGGAAAATTCAAAAAGCCCAATTTTAACCTGCCTAATTTTGGGCTTTCTGGTCCAAAGTTAGATGGCCCTAACCTGGACCTCAAATCACCTGATCTAGGTCTATCTGGTCCTAATCTCAGTGGTGGCTTAAATGCACCTGACATAAACATGCCGAAAGTTGATCTTAAAAGCCCCAAACTGGACCTTAATACCCCAAAGCTCAACTTAGGTGGGCCATCAGGTAAACTGAAAATGCCCGAGCTTCATGCTCCAGACTGGGATGTTAATGCTCCCTCGGGCAAATTGAAAATGCCTAAATTTGATCTTTCAGGTAAATTACCGAAGGGACCAAATATGGACATAAACACTGATCTGAATTCACCAGATCTGAGCCTGAATGCCCCAAAGATAAAGGGTGGAATTGATACCCCTGACTTGGACTTACCAAACATAAACCTGAAATCTCCCAAGTTAGATGTGAACACTCCAAATGTCAACATTGGTTCACCCAAAGCGAAATTTAAAATGCCCAAATTTAAAACGCCTAAATTTCACTTCCCAAGCCTAAAAGGACCTGAGATTGGCGGAAACTTGGATGGCCCAGATGTAGATGTAAATGTACCCAAGGTCAACCTCAAAGGTCCTAAAGCTGATATGGGATTGCCAGATTTTGATATTTCTGGTCCATCTGGAAAATTAAAAAAGCCCAATTTTAACCTGCCTAATTTTGGGCTTTCTGGTCCAAAGTTAGATGGCCCTAACCTGGACCTCAAAACACCTGATCTAGGTCTATCTGGTCCTAATCTCAGTGGTGGCTTAAATGCACCTGACATAAACATGCCCAAGGTTGACCTCAAAAGCCCCAAACTGGACCTTAATACCCCAAAGTTGAACTTAGGTGGGCCATCAGGTAAACTGAAAATGCCAGAGCTTCATGCTCCAAACTGGGATGTTAATGCTCCCTCGGGCAAATTGAAAATGCCTAAATTTGATCTTTCAGGTAAATTACCGAAGGGACCAAATATGGACATAAACACTGATCTGAATTCACCAGATCTGAGCCTGAATGCCCCAAAGATAAAGGGTGGAATTGATGCCCCTGACTTGGACTTACCAAACATAAACCTGAAATCTCCCAAGTTAGATGTGAACACTCCAAATGTCAACATTGGTTCACCCAAAGCGAAATTTAAAATGCCCAAATTTAAAACGCCTAAATTTCACTTCCCAAGCCTAAAAGGACCTGAGATTGGCGGAAACTTGGATGGCCCAGATGTAGATGTAAATGTACCCAAGGTCAACCTCAAAGGTCCTAAAGCTGATATGGGATTGCCAGATTTTGATATTTCTGGTCCATCTGGAAAATTCAAAAAGCCCAATTTTAACCTGCCTAATTTTGGGCTTTCTGGTCCAAAGTTAGATGGCCCTAACCTGGACCTCAAAACACCTGATCTAGGTCTATCTGGTCCTAATCTCAGTGGTGGCTTAAATGCACCTGACATAAACATGCCCAAGGTTGACCTCAAAAGCCCCAAACTGGACCTTAATACCCCAAAGTTGAACTTAGGTGGGCCATCAGGTAAACTGAAAATGCCAGAGCTTCATGCTCCAAACTGGGATGTTAATGCTCCCTCGGGCAAATTGAAAATGCCTAAATTTGATCTTTCAGGTAAATTGCCAAAGGGACCAAATATGGACATAAACACTGATCTGAATTCACCAGATCTGAGCCTGAATGCCCCAAAGATAAAGGGTGGAATTGATGCCCCTGACTTTGACTTGCCTAATATGGGCCTTAAAGCTCCCAAATTAGACATGAACACTCCAGATGTGAACATTGGATCAAAGCTGAATATGCCAAAATTGAAAATGCCTAAATTTGATCTTTCAGGTAAATTGCCAAAGATAAAGGGTGGAATTGATACCCCTGACTTGGACTTGCCTAATATGGGCCTTAAAGCCCCCAAATTAGACATGAACACTCCAGATATGAACATTGGATCAAAGCTGAATATGCCAAAATTGAAAATGCCTAAAGTTAATCTACCAAACCTAAAAGGACCTGAGATTGATGGAAACTTTGATGGCCCAGACATCAATGCACCCAACATCAACCTCAAAGGGCCCACAACTGACTTTGATATACCAGATGTTGATTTTGGCAGCCGATTTAACAAGCCACATTTGAAAATGCCTGATGTGGGGTTTTCTAGGCCAGAGTTAGAAGGCCCAAACTTTGACTTCAAGTCACCAGATTTGAATGCCAAATTACCAAAAGGACCCAATTTGAATTTAAATTCGGACCTAAAAACTCCAGATTTTAATCTCAAAGCTCCAAAATTGAAAGGTGGAATCAATGCCCCCAAATTGGGATTACCAAACATGGACCTTCATGCTCCCAAATTAAATATGGACACTCCAAATGTCAACATGCCAGGTTTCAAGACACCAGACCTCAGTCTCTCTGGACCTAAGGCAAAAATGCCAGACCTGAATCTTTCAGGACCTTCACTGAAAGGCCCTGGTCTAAGTATGCCAGACTTACACTTGCCTGATACCAGTTTCAAAGGTCCCAAGCTAGACCTCAATGCAAAACGTCCTGATCTTGGAATAAATGGTAACATAGGACGACCTGACATGAACTTCACTGCCCCTAATGTCAAAGGAGGAATAAGAGGTCCAGATGTTGACATGAATGTTCCCTCAGGAAACATCCAGGGTCCTCAGACTGATTTTGATATGGCAAACAGAAAATTCCAACTCCCTTCTTTCAAGCTGCCTCAGTTTGGAGGTCCAGATCTTAGCAGGACAGGGTCCGATATTGACTTCGGTGCATCTCTGAGACCAACAAATCTGGGTATTTCTCCTCCAAATGCAAAACTGAATATGAAACCACCACAGTTACAGAAGGGGGATTTCACAGGTCCGAATGTTAGTGCTCCAAACATGCCGAAAGTGTCAATGCGGAATCCAGCGCTGCATCTCAAATCTCCAGATCTTGACATTGATGATCCTTCACTAAAATTCAATGGACCTTCTTATAAGAATCGCAGGTCAGATATCCCAGGGGTAAACATGAGAATGCCTGACCTGGATGTGGATGGAAATGTCCGACTTCATCACACTGACAGGCAGCCACCTAGGTACAAAGACAGGTCCAGCTACCCTACGGTGGATGATGGTTTTGGCCACCACATTGATTACAAGCGTCCAGATCTCAACATTGATGATTTCACAGGAAGGGATCACGTACTTAGAGCCAGAGGTTCAAAACTGGACTTCCAGGCGCCACCTAACTATGGACAGGTGATCTCCCCATCAGGTGTTAAAATGAGGGACCCCAGACACACCAGAAGAGTTCCTTCTGGTGAGGTTGACATCTATTCAATGCACCGCAGATCATTGCAGCAAGTACCTAACGCACGTTTGCCACATTTCTCTCAAGACCAAGGAATAAGAGTCCCTGACAGTTCAGACGGATACTACGTCACTGTTTTCCCCGACCAAGCACAAAGTCAACGAACGCCAAATCTCAAATATAACTCACTTGGGGGGCCTGACTTTCACCCAGGAAACGTTGACCTTGAGGTTCCACGAGGAAATGACCTAAAAGGGGAATCCACTTTCTTTTACTCCAACCTCATATAGGTTCCAAACCACTGATACTTCCATAAGCGGTACCATATGTTTCTTTTAGTGTGCTTTTTATATTGGGTTTATTTATTGTGACTTGTATGTTTATTGTATGATTTAACATTTTTGAAATGTGTCACTTTCTGCCTCATTTAAGTTTTTTTTGTTTGTATATAAGGCCAATCTTGTTGCTAACATTACAATGCAGCAATTTTTAACTTGCACTATATGTAAATTCAAACTTTTTCCACCTTTTTGTAATTTGTATGTTTGTACGATGCAATACTTGTACTTGAAAAGTAGGTATTCTTTCTATGTACATCTAAGTTAAGTTATGGCACCAAAAATCCCCAAATTTTCTCTCCAGTTTACTGCTGATGTTGAAACTCGAGGAGGAAATTTGTGGATTTCCGGGTACTATTATAGATCAAAGGATATAAGTTGTTTTGTTATATATTATCAACTGAATGTTGAAATATCCAATGTTGTGCATATGTTTATATTATACTTGATACCTATACTTTTGAAACTCCCCACTTTATTTTATATTAATTGGGGATATACAGTATATAGTTGAGTTTATATCATTTTTATAACTATTTTTGCTTCAACAGATTTTTTTGCTTTAACATTTTTGAGCAATAATATAATAAATGATCATGAAATGATTAAAGATGACTACATATACTAAACTAAAAACGGGCGTAAGCCATTTAAAATGTGACCAAGAAGCTATTAAAATGGGTTACAATGGACGCACCATATATCATTTTGTTATTAAATTGTATGAAATAATAAACACAAAAAATATGTACAGTTTTTGTTTCCTGATTCATATTGTCCTGTTTTGTTGAAAGGAAGAGAACGTATATGCTGTTTCATCAATTATTTAAGTCCATTATAGTTTTCTTAGTAAGATAAGATAATTAAAAAAAAGCCCCGTCGTACACATTTTAATGCAAAGCCAGTTTTTACTGGAAACATGACGTCACCATGAAAACAATTTTGCTTAAAAAAATACTTAAAGGATTATCAAAATAGTTGCCAATTAGTTTTCTGTCAATCGACTAATCGATTAATCGACTAATTGTTTCAGTTGTACTTGTATGAACTAATGAGTAGTTTAATTTATAAAAAAAACATATTTTACAAGCTCTTAATATGTTTTGTTTTCAATTTGTAAAGTAAAAAAAGCTGGTAGTTAAATGTAGTGGAGTAGACGTAGAAAATGGCATTAAAAGTACCTCAGATTTGTACTTAAGTACAGTATTTGAGTAAATGTACTTGCATTCAGTGGTGGAAGAAGTATTCAGATCTTTTAGTTAAGTAAACGTAGCAATACTACAATGTAGAAATATGCTCAGTCCTGCATTCAAAAAGTTACTTAAGTAAAAGTACAAAAGTATTGGCATCAAAATAGTACAAAAATTAAAAGTACTCATACAGAATGGCCCATTTCAGAATCATTATATGTTATATTATTGGATTATGATTATTGATGCATTAATGTGTTCATTACTTTAATGTTGCAGTTGGTAAATGTGGTTATAATTTGAATTACTTTACATATAAAGGCTACTGCTGGGGAACTTAACTTATAATAATACATCATAATATGTTAGTTGATTCATATTTTGTATTGATAATCTAAATCTGAAAAGTAACTATAGCTGTCAGTCAAATATAGTGGAGTAAAAAGTACAAATATTTCTCTCTGTTGTGTAGTCAGTACAAGTAGAACGTGGAATAAAATGGAAATACTCAAGTAAATTACAGCAGACTACGTGAGTAAATGTACGTAGTTACATTTCATCACTGACAATAACTCATTTAAATGTACATGTAGGCTGTATTTGAAACTGCATACTATACTAGTAGTACGTACTGATTTGGCCAAAATGTAGTATGTAGTATGCAGTATGCGACAAAAGCAAAATCTACAGTACAAAAATACCCGGATGTCTTACTGATTTGGAAAAAATCTCCAGTATGCATCGGACCAGTCTACCTCGCCTACTGTATCCCACACGTACTACTAGTATAGTATGAGGTTGTACTACTAGTATAGTATGAGGTTGTACTACTAGTACAGTATGAGGTTGTACTACTAGTATAGAATGAGGTTATACTACTAGTATAGTATGAGGTTGTACTACTAGTACAGTATGAGGTTGTACTACTAGTATAGAATGAGGTTGTACTACTAGTATAGTATGAGGCTGTACTACTAGTATAGTATGAGGTTGTATTAGTATAGTATGAGGTTGTACTACTAGTATAGTATGAGGTTGTACTACTAGTATAGTATGAGGTTGTAC
>CAKAKR010067625.1:0-39527 GCA_916700685.1 Adelosebastes latens | reverse complement strand
TGTAGAAAATTAGTTTTAAATCAGTTTAAAATATTAAGTATTGATATTTTTGACAACACTAGTCTGTTGTTCCTTTCTCTCATAATTAGAGGTGAAACGTCCGTGTGTGTATGTTTTAGATTTATGGTTTTTGACAGACAGTTTTAATATGAATTGAATATTTCCTTCAGTGTAAATGTATGAGCAAGTTAAAACTAAATTAAGTTGGCAGCTTAGGAGCAAAATAGGGAAAATACACCCTCACAGTAGAGTAAAAGCTGTTGTGAAGTTGTGTGATTGTTGATTTGTCTGAGGTAAACAGTACTTTAAATCATCATTCAAGCATCATGTAGGGCTGCACAATTAATCCAATATTAATTGTGATCACGATTTTGGCTTCCCACAATTAAATGATCATGATCAACTGCGATATTGACGCAGAAAACTATGCATAAATCAAGTGCTTCCTAAACTAACAGCTAGAGATGTACCGTCAGTCAGCAGCCGATTAAATCCGGTCGGTTTTTAGCAGTCTCATATAAGTATGCCGGTCACACAGACTTATGCAGCAGCCACATGATGTTGATGCGTTCAGATGTAGTTTAAATGTAGTTTTTGGTGAAAAACTTGAATAAATACAGTAGTTTGAATGAGATGTTTTCACAGCAATATGAAATAGATAATAGAGAGGGAAATATGACCTGACTTCCTAACACTAGCTCTAAGCAGCTTATAATATATAATTAGAACTACTAATGCTATTATTTTTTTAATTAAAGCAAATATTTAAATGAAAATACAATCTTTTATTTCCTAATCATTTGAATTGTGTGTTTTTATGCAAATAACCGCTATAGATGACAGTAACAAAGTAAAAGGATAACATTTTAGAGTTTTTGACGGTTGGAATGTAGCACAACATGGAAGTGAAAAGCAGCGTTTGTTTATTTAAATGTGAAATTGCACTAAAAATATTTTTCCCTAATCTATAAATAATTGTGATAATAATTGTGATCTCAATATTTATCAAAATAATTATCATTTTGGCCATAATCGTGAAGCCCTAGCAACAGCAAGAGCTATGAAACTTACTAGAAGGAAAGCATATAAGTGTGAATTTCCAGTGGTCGGATATGTGCTGCTATGCTGGCTGCCTGCTTATCAAAATCTCCAGATGGAAATACCGTATGTAGGATGTGACAACGAGCAAAGTGCGTGACATTGCTGTCTGTTTCCAGTACCACTACCATTACATGTTTGTTGGCTCGAGGTTAAGAGAAGGATGTTCTCTCTGTGTTGCACCTCGGATGATGAAGCAGAGGCTGCTGATGGTGCCGAGGGGGTGGGAGATGTTGTGGAGGATTCGGTTTCCTCCTCATCCTCCCTCTGCTGCTGTCTCAGGAGTCTCTAACTGTCTCTGGACTTATTTAGTTATGTTATCTGTTGCTGTGGTTAAAATGCAATGAACAGCACGGATGATTTATCACCGAGATATTTTTCCATTGCAGCTCAAATTGAGTTTATGAGCATACATCAACCGTGAACATCAGCAGCATTGATCAGAAATAATCTTAGAAGAAGCAGAGATATTAATTTCTCCTCCGGTTGTATCCTCAAGAGACCAGAATGCAATGCAGCGAGAAGTTTAGTGTAAAGGACGGTTCTTCTTCACTGGAACCCTGCGCTCTTTTGCTCTTACTATCTCTATCATTATGGCTACATCCACCTACACAAAATACTTAGCTGAATACACGTTCATGTGCACGTGGAGGCTGCTGAAAGTCATGCTGGGAAATGTAGGAAATCACTAACTGGAGTAGAGGAGGCAGGTTGAAGGCAAAAGGGAAAATCTTAAATTCTTCCTGCAAATTGTTATCGTTTAACTCTCAGGCAGCCATTGGCTTCAGTTAAGTGAGATTGTCCATTGCAGTGTAAATTTATGTTACATTTATTTAATTTAGTCAAAGTAAGATGACGCTTTGTTTTGTATGTTGTATTGCACCACAGAACAAGTAGAGCAGGGTGTCAAGATTTGAGAGTCAGCTGCCAAAAACTGATTTCTGATGCTATAATCTGATGATAAGAAATCAAACCTTCACAAATAAGCAAACATGAATGGAAGATTGTGTAAACGTGCTTGTTTTCGTTACGGCAACACCATGTAATGATGTAGTGAAAAAATAAGAAGGTTAAATGTTTTCTTTGATTACCTATCTCAGGCCTTTTCCTCAAGTACACAGGTATTTTTGTAAACGTAGCTCTTTCTATGTGTTTTGGCCTTTCGTCCACACCCAGGTCACTGAAAACAGAGCTTTTCACAAACTCTGTTTTCAGTGTTGACATGTAGACGGGGAACATTGAGTTTTTGGCTTGTAACATCAGAGTGTGCGCCGTTTTCTCCTTTGTGAGGCATCACTAATGAGGCGACATGTCGTGCGACAGCAGCATAAATACATCCATGAATGGCGGACGTGGCCAAATAACCTTGCTAACAGGACTTTTTTGCATGTTTACACATAAATGTACAGTTACTCTTCCACTATATTGAGTAACAGAGGCGTCATAATGCGCTACGGAGGTTACTGCTACTTATCCAACGCAACACTCCCACGACACTGACCCCGCCGCCAACGTCGCCGGTATGTGTGTGTGTGTGTGGTGTCGACAGCGCTTACATTGTGTTTTTGCATTATCATCTGGACAGAGATTTTTTTAAAACTGGCTTGTGCAGACGGGATTTTTTTTTTTAGAACGAAGGAGGAAAAACGCTGTTTACAAACATATCTGTGTACATATGGACTAGGCCTCAGGCAAGTGTCACATTTCTATGAGCTGATTTTTACACTGTGTCCTAACTGGATGCGAGGGTCCGACTATCGCGCCGCATCACGTAGCATCGGACGCTCTCTGACCACACTGAATACGTTAAATATGCACTTTTGTTACGTCATGTAAACAAACCACGTACATATCAGCTGTGAGTTGTCACAAGTTTATTAACCGGTGGGAAAATTTTCCTCACCATCACATCCCTACCAATGACCTAATTCAGGCATCGGACGGTACCGTCGTTACTGTAGAAAAAGAGTACTGTCACGTTTTTAAAATTTTGGCATCAACTTGGTACCGAAGTATCGGTTCTCGTGACATCCCTAGACGTAACCACTTAAAAGATGGGTTAGTAGTACTTGCTATCTACGTTTGTACTTTTTAAACAGAAAACACACGTTTTATATTGTAATATTTACTGGAAGTAACATACAATATAGCCCGCCGTGCATCTTGCTCGTGCCAGGGACATGATGCGACAAAACCACAGGCAGTGACACAGACTGGAGCCGAGATACGGTAAACAGGGAGTTAAACAACAGATTCATCTAAGATTCTGACCGATGTCTTCATAAGCACAATTTAAGTTAATAAATTGCCATCAGCAGCACTGACGGCTCATTTTATCTAAACTCAGCCGTCAGCCGCTCATCGTCCATGTAGCGGGGCTCTCAACGCGAGCGACAGAAAAAATAGGAACAGGGCGTCTGACAAAGGTTCAGCTCAAAACGTTGCGCCAATAGACACTCCAATAGAAAACAATGTAATCAAGCTGATTTTGTCGCTGATGCTCGCTCGCGTCGCATCCAGTTAGGACACTTACTACCCCTTGCGTCGCTGTCGCCGCTTGTAATTAAACCAATTGAGAGCCTTTAAGAGTAATTTTCTTGCTCCATGCACATTACAAGTATGTGAAGTTGCATGCGAAGCCTCCACTTCATTCACCACCTCACTCTGGATGGTTCCAGTATATTTTGTGCTCCTTCACCTTGCAGACGCCGAGCTGTGGGTGGTTCTCCTTGCAACACCTCCTCACCAGACTCATGTCCTCCTCTTCCTCTGCTTCGCATGACAAGGCTGTCATCAGGGAACATCTGGAGGTGTTGAGATTCTTCAAATAAGGTTGATCCCTTGGGGGGGCCGCCACTGTGTAACCAGATGGGGCACTGGTCCGGAGGTGGACAAATCTGGACGCCATGATGTTGTCCATCTGCACCAGGCTGAGCTCCCCAGTTAGCAGCTCACTGTCAGTGATCTCTTCCATCCTACACTGTTCTCCTGTGTTGTTATCATCCTCCTCTTCAGCTTCATTCAAGTCAATTTAACTTCCGCTTCACCTCCAGCCCTGAAAGCCTTCTTTTTCTTGTCTTGAATCCCTTTCTACTCAAGAATTCATCGCGAAAAATTGCGTATATATCGGACTAACAGATGCGTGACACTGTGGTCTGATGAGTGACGGCTGGTGATGTATTTTGCGTAAATCGTACTTATTCTTAGGCTGCACAAACACCTTGAAAATCTACAGGAAAATGCAATTCAACACTGATACCTATAGCACCGCCACCGGCTGTGTTTTCTCAGAAGTGTTTGAGTCACTCCATCAATCCGTCATCACTCGCTCAGCCAGCAACGTCGGTCAGTCCTTCTGTCCACTTTTGCATCTCTTTCCAAATCTCTTCAGCAAAAAAAAGGTGTCAGGTTTTCGGTAGCAGTCAGTCAACATTTGCACAATAAGATCTGATGTTCCCTTTCCAAAATGCCTATTATCCGCACGCTGATTTTTTGGCACTGTAAACGCTCACTCCAGATTTTGCCTGTACGAGCCAATTCCCCCTCCACTGAGCATGTCTCCCAGAAGAGGGAACGTAATTTAGGGTTTTTCCGAAACTCCACTTTCCTCTACAACTCCCAACAGACTCCCACTACCGGGCTCAGCACTCCTTTTTCTCCCTCAACTCCCTTCATCCTCCTTCAGACAAGTCTTGCCCTAACTGTCTTTTCATCTACTTGTTAAGTCCTCAGCAGACTTTCTGGTCTATCCCGCTGGGTTGCCGGCTGCTGCCGCTGCTGCTGCTGCTGCTGCTGCCCTCAGGTGCAAAAACACCTTGTTAGATATACAGTGTACGTCTCCTTCAGCTTATTACACTTCCAGTCTGCCAGCGTGAACTTGAGCGCTGCAGGCCCACTGAAGTTGTGATTTCCTTACCCAGCTTTAATTTTCAGTCGCTGCTTTTCATCATTTTTATCTTTTATCTTCTGTTTCTCCCTCTCTGTGTGGCTCTCTTTCTCTGAGGGAATTACATAAGTCTCTGTGTGTGTGTGTGTGTGGGCAGCGTTGCATTTTTATGTAAGGCGGACCTGGAAATGGCTAGCGAAACACAAGGGTCTTGCTCTCTGTTTTTTTCCCTCTTACAGCCTTGTGTGGTTGTGTGTGTGTGTGTGTGTGTGTGTGTGTGTGTGTGCGGTTGGGTCATCGGACTGTGGATCTGCGTGGAGGTTGGCTACACAATGGTGTGACTCCACAGGCCCACTCACGCTCACAGCATATTTTTTTAAAGCCCACCTTGAAATACCAAATATGTGACTCTTAATATGAAGATGATGATGCTTGTTGACTTGTAGTGCTCATGTGAAGTGTGTCACTTTTGAAGTGAGGAATGTCTGAAGTGTATCTCTTGGTGCCTTCAAATGGGGTCGTGTTTACCGTGTTCACGAGTAGAGTCCATATGAACGCCCCCCTATTGGGGTATTCACGTCTTCGTACGTACACGAGTTGTGTTTGTTGACGTTGTCAGAAATGGCAGAGGCCATGGAGGTTAATTCTTCGGTGCATAATAAGTCAATATATTGTAATTTTAGACGTATATTGTTTTTCTTTGTCATTTTATAATATATAAAATATTAATGTTAATATAATTGTTAGCCTCTGTGGCTTCTAGACGCCGACAGTAACGTTAATATTGCCGTTGCTTAGCAGCGGTGTTCTCACGACTTAACCACTTGAATGCCAAGCATATCGTGTACACGACTTCCCATGTTGTGAACACGAGCTCACGAGTTTCATTTCGGACAGATAAAACAGTCTGCTTTATTTACTTGCATTTGACAGTTTGCTTAGCCCTGCCCCCCTTAGTAACTGTTGCTATGCCTGGTAAACAAAAGCAGGCTTCTCATTTCTAGCCGCCGATCTTTGATTTTGTTGGCTGAAATGTTGTCGCTAGCAGATTTTATCAACCGTAGCTAACTAGTATAAGTGAAGGCTAATGCAAAATCATGATTTGGTTAAGTCTCCAGGTGACTTTGTAATGTTTCTAGCTGACTCATTTTAAAACAAAAACCTATAAAGATGTCTTAGGGCGCTTTCACAAGCCAACATTTAGTCCACTTTAATCAAACTCTGGTGCGGTCCGTTTTGCCGGTTGAGAATGCAGTAATCATACTCTGGTGCGGACCAAAACAACCGATCCGAGACTACTTGCGAGAGGTGGTGTCGGACCATTTCCAAGCGAACCAAAACACAGGCTGCTTGTGTGAGCGTTTGTTGAGATGGACACAGCTAAACGACAGGTTAACATGAGTGGAAGAGAACTGACCTGGACTTCTGCAGAAGTCTGATGTTTGCTTGACATCTGGGCCAAAGAGAACATACAGAATATGCTAAATAATGTCAACAAAAATAGTGACGTTTATGAAGTCTGTGAACTGAAGGAGAAGGGACACTTGGACACCATCAAAGTACGCGATTCCCTGCTTAGAAGTGGCAGCTCTCGAGATGAAAAAGATAAATTCGCTCCTTCCTACACGCCCCTCAGCAACTTCTTTTTTTTTATTTGGACCACTTTGATTTGTGCGCTGTGAAACCGAACCAGACTAAATAGAAAACAAACCAAAAGTGTCAATTTCACTCTGATTTGGACTAGACAAACAGACTATGGCTTGTGGAAGTGGTCTAAAATATGCACTGAGACGGCATACATTATCATGTATGTATCATGATACCCAGTTTGTGCCTCTCATGCATAGACTGTATGTATTAGCAGCACACTCGAGTAACCATCAGTTTCTCTAACAGATAATTAACTGGAGATGTTTGAAAAACACAGATTTATGCAAATACATGAGAGGCTCAACTGGGTCAAGGTAGTACTGTAGGTAGTTAATCAGCTGCCGGGCATGCTAATGTATGCAGCTTACATTAGAGCAGACAAACTCACTATTTGATCCATTCCTTATATATTTACCATAGGCTGTATATAAGAAGTGGATATACTCACCGTGACGTCACCCATTGGTTGCCGTTTTGAAGCCTTGAGTTTGGTATTTTGGCCGTCACCATCTTGGTTTTTGGCCGCCGCACATCTTGGGTTATTTGCAACAAGAAGTGACACAAGAGGGAGCTAAGTACAACTGAATGCTGAATTAGACATTTATAGGCGACCAAAAAGGTTACAATTAACTTTCATGAACTGAAAACACACTGTGAAAGGGTTAAAGTTGTAAGACGAAAATACAGACAAGACCGGACAACGGCACAGTAGCGACCTGTCAATCACAAAGTAGCAACGCCCTAAAGTATTCCCTGCTTTATGGTCTATTTGACTCTAAATGGGACCATAATTTACTAAATGAACATCATGCTGTATTGAAGAAGACTTGAAACTAACGATTGAGACCATAAACTCATGTTTACAATGTTTACTGAGGAAATAAATCAAGTGAGAAGTAGGCTCATTTTCTCATAGATTTCTATACAATCAGACTTCTTTTTGCAACCAGAGGAGTCGCCCCCTGCTGGCTATTAGAAAGAATGCAAGTTTAAGGCACTTCCGCATTAGCTTACTTATATTTGCTTGTATTTTTTGTTTTTAAGCTCTTTGTTAACTGAGTGTGGCTCTCACAATAGCCCCATGCACACATTCTCTGAATGTGGAGATATCCAAAGCGTGGTACGCCTGCCCCGTCTAGTTACAGTTGCTAAACTATTATCAGACAATTACTCTTTTGGGGTTTCAATTCTTCTAATATTTTAACATGATCAAAAAGTTCTGCAACAGTTTCCTCTAAAGCCTTCCAGCTGCCAGAACAAACCTGTGATTATTATATAACAGCGACCCCCGTCCTTTGATTGATGTCCTCTTTACCTGATTCCCAACCCTCTAATGCTATTTACCGTTATCTTCTAATGATCCTACAGAGTGCAGATTGGCACGCGGATAACTGGTTTCCCCAAGAGGAGGGGAGAGTTATGTAACAAGTTGCAGGAGGGGATGAAAAATGTGATCAATTCAAATGTGTTATAGAATGAAAACAATATTAATGCTTCCTCTAATACGCAGAAACAGGCTGCTGCATCTGATTTCGGAGTAGCACAGTCATTACTCAGAAATTAACTTTGGCGCTCTGATGTGAGGGAGGAAGCAACTAAAAATTATTGACGGCAATGGGGGAAAAGAAATAAAAATAAGCTTCCTAGAAATAAAACACCTCTGCACTCCGGAAAACCTGTCACTGTTTTAAGATACTGTGTGTGTGTGTGTGCGCTGTATACTGTATGAATATGTGTGTTTGCATGTGCACGCGCATCTCCAACTTGTCAGCGAAAGGGTGTTTCACTGAGTGGGAATGCCTGGTAGGATGTGTAGGCCCAGGTTGCTATGGCAACCATCTGCTGCTACGCTCACAAGCGTTCGCCGGCAGCCCACACAGTGTGACATCCAGCAGCAAGCCCATCTGAGAGAGAAAGAGAGAGAGAGTAAATCTGTGATTGAACACTAAAGGGCCAAAAATAAGGAAAACACACACACACACACACACACACACACACACACACAGTTCAAGCTGAATGATTGAAGCACATGTAAAAGTGCATTTTTTACCAGAAGTTCAAACAGTGATTCTTTAGAAATATGTGGTGTTTTCTGTTGTTATAGTGGAGACAGAAGGAGGAGAGGTGTACAGCACACTGAAGCCCACAACAACACTTTGATTATAGATTGAACAGAAGGATGTAAAGCTGCTTTAAAATGTTTAGTAACTTTGAACTGAAGTTTGGTGACGGATAAGTTAGTTAACGGCACTTTCAGACAAACTTGGCTGACCATGAACGACAACGTCCTCGTAGGGCTGCACGATTATGACTAAAATAATTACGTGTAATCAATATGGAGATCACAATTATGTATCATTATTATTCATTGATTTTAGGGATTTTTATTGCACTTTCACATTTAAATAAGCAGAGCACTGCTTTTACTCCCATGTTGTGCTACATTCCTGCTGATGTACAAATCTTTGTATCAAATTAAGACTGGTTGTATTCACATTAGGGCTGTGTATTGGCAAGAATCTTGAGATACAATACGTATCATGACATTGGAGTAACAATTCAATATATTGCAATTTTTTTTTAATTTAATTTTAGGAAAACTGTCATAGTATAAATACACATTTTTAGAACAGGCAAAAATAACCCATTTATACTGCATGCAAAAACTGCATGTTTTTTCCCCAAACTGCATGTGATTATTATAAAGTGAGCATGTCTGTAAAGGGGAGACTTGTGGGTACCCATAGAACCCATTTTCATTCACATATCTTGAGGTCAGAGGTCAAGGGACCCCTTTGAAAATCGCCATGCCAGTTTTTCCTCGCCAAAATTTAGTGTAACTTTGGAGCGTTATTTAGCCTCCTTTGCGTCTGTATGACACGGTTGGTACCAATGGATTCCTTAACCTTCGAAAGATCAAATAGCGGCCAGGCTCGACGGCAGACCGTTGGATTTTTAAGAGGTTAATTAAAAGTCTATACAGTGTTTTGGAGAATCGATTCAGTATCGCACAACATAATATCGCGATGCTCATGTGTATCGATATTTTCTTACACTCCTAATTCATAGTGCATCTCCTAGAAGAAAATAAAATTGTATCAAAACTTTTTTACCCAAAATTAAATCAACAGAGCACTGCTTTCATTTTCACATTGTGCTTTCTGCTTGTCCTGCTAATAAACAAATTTCTGCATCAAAATAAGACTTGAAATGAGTTTCTTCTTCACCTGAATTCAATGCATTTTCGTTTTGCTTGTCTGCTCTCTGTTAAAACGGGTAATATACAGTATATTACTCTTCTACTCTGGACTGCAGCCACAACATTCAGGAAAGTTTCTCACGGGCTGCCGCTGTAGGTTCTCCAACGCAGTGGCATGACAGCTTCCCAAAAGTGAAGCCAAAACATCTGGATCGCCCTCTGGTGGCTTGCTGTTAGTTTGATTTGATATGCAGCAGAGTTTTCTAGGAGCGGAGCATTTTAAACGTCAATATTGCACTCGATGATGTTCATTTAATTGTGGGAAGCCAAAATTGTGATTGCAATTAATATTAGATTAATTGTGCAGCCCTACGTCCTCGGTTCGAATCCAGCCGGGACCCCTTGTTGCATCTCTCTCTCTCTCACCCCCTTCCTGTCATCTCTGCACTAAAGCTATCTATAAAGGCATAAAACATCCAAAAAAGGAAAAAAATTAAACAAAATATCTGCCTTTTTTAACTGACAAAAATTAAATCTGACATCTTTTTGCTTAGCGACCTGAATCAGACACAAATCAGATTTGTGGTAATGCAGTCACAGTCTGATTGGATTTCATTAAACCAGGAAATGTGGAGAGAGAGAGATATGACTAAGGATGCAGCATATTGGATTTTGGCCCATACCGATATACGCACATATTTTTTTTCCACCTAGTTGCAGAGAACATCAAGTCTCTCCTGTAGTTGAATTAGCATATTATTATGACCTACTGTTATTTAAGGGTGCGCGCAGGTTTCATCATGATACAATAGAAAATATTCACAAAGTCTGCTACAACACAATTTCGATTCAATTCAATTAAATTTAACACAATCAGTTACATTTATATCAACTCACAAAAGATAACTAAAATATGATTTGACAATTTTTTATTTTATTACTGGGCTCTTCCAGACATTTAAATGAAAAATAATCTATTATTTTTAATAAAAAGACTAAAAATAGTCCTCCTGTTGTTCACTATAAAGTGCCACATTTCTCATGTTTAAGTATCAGTAAATCAGTTAAGAATTTCGAAATAAGCGCGTATCTTAAAGATGATGATATATATCAATGTTTTCACTTTATATCGACATATTGGATCGTTGATCATTAAATCAATGTATCGATCCAGATCGATGTATGGATGCACCCATACCGATATCGGATCGCATATCGGGCCGATACTGACTCAAATAGCTGGATCGGATATCGGAGATCTCAATTAGGGCTGGGCAATATATCGATATTATTGTATATCGATATCGTGATATGAGACTAGAAATCATCTTAGATTTTGGATACCGTAATATCGCAATTAGTGTTTTCCTGGTTTTATGATATCATTTTCTGAACTTACCGGACTGTTCTAGCTGTTCTATTATTTGCCTTTACCCACTTAGTCATTGTATCCAAATTACTGATGATTATTTATCAAAAATCTAAATATTTTGTGAATGCACGAATAGTCAACGCTACAGTATTGTCACAATATCGAGGTATTTGGTCAAAAATATCGTCATATTTGATTTTCTCCATATCGCCCAGCCCTAATCTCAATACTTGCAGTGTGAACGTGTTGTATAAGCAGCTACATGTGTGCATGTTCACCTTTTTACTGTATAAGTACACTTGTTTAGTGCGTAGGTTTCATTTCAGCTTTAGGGTGCACAGTCTGGGCACAACTCTAAAGGAAAATCTGGACAAACTGCACTCATATACTAAATATCATCATATATATTTTACTCATTGCAGCCCAAAGACCTTGTGGACAACTATTTAGTACACCCAAGTTGACAAATACAGACATTGCAAAGCTAATCTTCTAAATAGGGCTTTTTTTGTGAAAATAGATGTTCAAACAGACATAGAAAGTGAGGAATAGCTCATCTGATGGTTGTTGAGTGATAAACTGGTTCATGTGTTCCAGATGCAGGAGACGGGCAGCACCCATCGAGGCTCCCAGCGGGTCTTCAGCGTCCTGGATCGCCTGCTAATCACACATCCTGTGTGGCTGCAGCTGTCGTTCAGCCATGACTCTGCCCTCTATAGCCTGCTCAGAGAGCCGGTTGGGGTACGGACTAGTCAGTTATTTCAATCATGTGACCTTATCAGTTAAAAGAATGCAGGAATATATTGATAAATATAAAGAACACACTGTGGTATTTAAGATTTTACTACATTTGCTTTAATTTCCCCAAAGTTGCTGAATGCTAACATATTTTTCATTGTTTATCTTGGTATTATTTTGTGCTTTACATTGCTGTTTGCACCATCTGTGCCTCCTCCACAACATCCCTGTGCTTTATTCTCGTTCCTGTGCCGTGTTGTTTGGTGCTTCCAGACCTTTTTGGTGCGTAAATGCAGCTCCAGCCAGAGGAAGGTGTTGTGTTTGAGAGTGACGGCGGACAAAAGTGCCTCGTCTGTTAAGGAGTGCTTCATCTGTGAGGAGGACTCCAGTGAGTATAAAACAAGCTGGATTAGCATTATTATCCACCTGTGATAGATTTCTCTTTGCTGGTGCAGTGCAGTTCAAACACTTACAGGGTAAAGTATTGTGGGACAGAGAGGATGGGTCCTCCAGATTATATTTCCTGTTAGATGTGAACAAGTCTCCCAACGCCTCCACAGCTGTCACTCAAACTCTGTCTCTTCTATAACCAGCATTCGCCTTGGACAGCTCAGCGCTCACCTTCCCTGACCTGTGTCGACTGGTGGCCTTCTACTGTATCAGCAGGTGATGTCTTGTTTTACCTGAAACACAGCATGGCCAAAAGTATGTGGACAGCTGGGGCTGTTTTTCATGGTTTTCAACCTTAGTTCCAATGAAGAGAAACCACGATGATATATTAGACAATAGTGTGCTTTCAACTTTTTGATTTAGAGAAGCCCCTTTCCTGTTACAACATGACAATACCCCTATGCACAAAGTGAGGTCCATAAAGGAATTGTTTTCCCAGTTTGGTGCGGAAGAAATTAACTGGCCTGCACAGAGCCTGTTAGCCTTATCGCCCAAAATCAGTGGTCAACCTCACTGATGCTCTTGTGGCTGAATGGGAGCAAATCTCAAAACAATCACATGCGGGTGTCCACATACTTTTAACCGTGCAGTGCACCTGATATCATTCAGCCAAGATCTTCTGGAAATCCCATGGCCACACACATGCCACCTGGACTATTGTTCACCTGTATGGTCTTCTGCACCGAAAAGTGTACTGCGGAAACTACAAATTGCCCAAAACAGATCTGCAAGACTAGTCTTACACTGCCCCATGAGAACGAACACAGACAGCATGCATCATAAACTGTCATGGTTACCAGTAGAGAAAAGACTCGCCTTAAGCACAGCGACATTCTTTAGTAACAGCATTTATTCTACTAAACCCGAGTTTTTATACAGTCAAATTACCAAATGCAGAGACGTTCACAGTCATTTCACTAGAACAGCAGGTGATGGCCAAATCATGTTACCTCACCCAAAATCTAATGCCTTAAAAAAGACGGTCATTTATCGTCCCGTCAATCACTGGAATAGCTGCCCTCTTTACATCCGTCAATCCTCTAACAAATCCTCATTCAAATACCATCTACGAATACATTACTTAAGCAGCTGATCGATAGTCCAGTGTTGGTCATGTATGGGTTTTTCTTTTGTTCCTTTTCCCTGATGATGGGCCTTGAAGCTAAATGGTTGTGGAAGATGTGTATGAAGGTGAAATTTATATATGTTTGGAAAATTTTAATGTTATTAGTGTAACACAAATATGATGTTGTATATAGCATGTATGTGATAGATGTAATGTACTTGATTTCGGACCCCAGGAAGACTAGCTGGTGCCATTGGTATCAGCTAAAGGGGATCCTTTTTAAATAAATAAATAAATGCTGGGGGTTTAATTTAACTTCTTTTTGTGTCCATTTTTTTCTCGTCTGCAGGGATGTGTTGCCCTTCCCGCTTCAGCTACCAGAGGCCATCGCTAAAGCCGCAACACACAGGCAGCTGGAGGCCATCTCACACATGGGACAAGGTACAGTGATTGAAGGCCTCTCATCCTTTTCAAACTAAACGTAGTGATGCTGCGTTCCATTTGGACAGGGAAGTCGGGATTTCCAAGTTCCCAGTCGGAAATTTCAACTGGGACGCCCCCCTTGGAAAGTCGGACAAACCTCACCCCAACCCTGACCTCAAAATCCAGCATTGCTGCTCCATGCATCAATAGTAAAAAGATGTAGTAAATACTGTTTATTAGCCCTTCTGTTTCTCATTAAATCAGTCGTACACACAGTTCTGTGCAACTTCTATCCGTACCCTCAGGTGTCAATTTGTAGCTTCACTGACTTCCATTGAAAATGACTTGTAGCCTGTTGCTGTGTCGCTCGTAGTGTGAACGCAGCATTAGTCACTCTTTGTGCTACTTTCACATTGCTCACCAACTAACCAACTACCAAAAAGAGAGCATACCGACAAATATTGCTAAACGTTTATACATTCTTTGTGTCGATAACAGTCAAACTAAAGTTAGACATTTTTAAGATTACCACCTTGCAGCATCGGAAACGGTGAGGATACAGTGAAGTCCCTTTGTAATGGCTTCTCCTCAGCAAAGTGAGAAAGTAAAGGAAATAGTGGCTAAAGTAGTGACTGCCAGCTTGCATCTATTTTAACATGCCAGCGTGTATTGATGCAGCGCAGCAGCAGAGAGCGAGGTGCGACTTCAAGATGGCTAAAAATGACACAAGACATATTTCACTGACTGCAGCTCAAAGAGAAAAGACTCGTTCTCACCATGGTTCTGCAAAATCGGTGTCAAGCTTACATTATACAGCACATATTTTATTTATATATAATATATTTTATTGCATTTTTGTTGTTTTGTTTGATTACTGTTTTTTGTAAAATGACAAAATGCTAGTTCTCAAGCAAGTTAAGTAGCCTGAAAGAGAAAAATAAAGCTTCTATGTGTTGCATTTTTACACAACAAGTGAATTATTACCACAAGAGATTTTGAAATATTTGCACAATTGCTGCAAACAAACTAGAATAGATCAGATTGGTTGTTTGGTATATCTGCAATTATTGAATGTGTAACTGAAAAACGTTGGTATCCAAACTCTCTTCTTCTTTCTGGACTAGACTTCTGGGACACACCGACTGCTTCAGAGATTCAAAACGGACCGTTGGACCCGGTTGCATCAACCAGTGGCAGCCAGGGTCCTGTGGCCCAGGAGCGGTATGCCCTGCTGACCGGAGGTAGACCAGGCAAAATCTGCTTCATCAATCCACTCTTCCTACAGCTGGAGTTCAGCATGGTTAGTAGTGAAGGTTTCTCTGAGACCATATAAGGACTCCACTGTTGGTGATTTTCTAGCATTTTACCTTCATTTAAACTTCATAGAATAAAAGTCTTCATAGAAAAGTCACGTTTTGTGTTGTTCCTGAAACTTTTTTTTAAAAGTTAAGTCCATTACAAGGGCTCTAAATCCATCCTCCTATATGACTGCTGATATAATACTCTTCACCTTGCACTTCACTTTATACCCTTTGAAAAATAAAAAGTTCAAAAAGCCACTGGCTCTTGTTAGATGATGGACTGAATCCACTTTTTTCTTTTCAACAGCAGCCACAACTCATTCACCACAGTGCCTCCAATAAACGGCACCGCTTCAAGCGCAGCATGCGGCTCCGGCTCTCCGAGTCCTCCATGAATCTGTCCCTGGAGGGGGTCGGCTCTTACTCGCCTCCCTCGTCGTTGGAGCAGCCCGGCGGCTTGGAGAGGCTGCAGAAGGCCGGCAGTAACCCGCAGAGAAGAGTTCACCCCGGGGCGGGGGTCCTGAGGAGAACCCCCGCTGTATCGCCGGGTTCTGCAGAGGAAGAGGAGGTGATACCTGTCTACGTGCCACAAGTAATCAGATCATGTCTTCACTTCTATGTGGGACTGTGAATATTAGGAAGTTTAGAAAATCATCTTAAATGTCTCAAATTAAGCATGCTTTCTTATTTTGTACGCTCAAGTCAACTGGTACTTCAGGCAATTCATGCAAATATTAAGATATTACCCACCAAAACATCTCAATTATCATGCTGTAAAATGATCCCTTCTGTCCTTGTCAAGACTTCTGCACAGGTGGAGCAGCCTCCACAGCCCCAGCAGTCCGCCCGAGCAGACGAGCAAGGCATCCAGGTGGCCGTTCTGGCCCTGGAGCGCCGCCCGGCGCCGTCCCTGGCCGAGCTCGACAGCAGCAGCTCCTTCAGCAGCATGGACGAGGACAGTGACTCGGATTCAGATCCAGAAAGCACGGCCCAGGCCCAACTCTTCTACCAGCGGCCGCCGCTCGTGCGCTCTCGAGGCCGCGGCGGGCTGCACCGTATGAGCGAGGCCTTTGTGTGTTTCTTTGCTCCGGACAAGCGGCTCACGCGGCTGGTGGAGGAGCTGTCCAGAGATAGGCGCTCCATCTTTGGGGGCATGGTTCAGGACTTCCTCCTGGAACAGAGAGAGGCGCTCAAATCCCTGGCTTCCTCCTCTTCATCCTCTTCCTCATCACGTGTGACCTCTGTGCAGCTCCTGCAGGGTCTGCGCCTCTTTCTGTCCCAGGCAAAGTGCTGCCTGCTGGACAGCGGAGAGCTGGAGCCTCCAATTGAAACGCTGGTGCCGGAGAACGAGAAAGGTAAACAAACACACATAAAACACATTTTATTTGAATCATAGCGTGAAACGTGTCTTTCAGATACTGACTAATGGCTTTATTGCAGTATTTATAGTATTGCAAAGGAACAGGCACACTGAATTTTTCACTTTGTTGCACAATTTAAAGTAAATGAGTAACTGTATGTCAAGAAGAGATGGTCTACCATATCCAACTTCCTGTCAGGAGGCGTGTTCAAAATGACACAGCAGAATTAAACCGGACAGATTTAATTATACCCAAAATCTGGACAACGAGCATCTCTGAATAACACCTGTGCATTTTCACGTAGAAACGGAGAAGCATGTACCGGCTTTTATTATGCCTTGCGCCGGCGACAGCCGTGGCCGGAGGCATTATGTTTTCGGGTTGTCCGCCTCTCCGCCCCATTCTCATGAATGTGATATCTCAGGAACGCTTTGAGGGAATTTCTTCAAATTCGGCACATACGTCCACTTGGACTCAAGGATAAACTGATTAGATTTTGGTGGTGCAAAGTGACCTTTGACCTCAGAAAACCGGCTCAATGTTCATATGCCGGCGGGGGTGGCAGTAGCTCAGTCCGTGGGCACTTGGCTTGGGAACCGGAGGGTTGCCGGTTCAAGTCCTCACATGGACCAAGTACAGAGTGTGGACTGGTAGCTGAACAGAAGGTAGGTAGTCTGATTCGCTGTGTTATGTACAATTTGTGACAGTAAAATTTACATTTACATTTTAATTATGACAATTTCACACAAATGTCTAACAGGATAAAATGATGAAGTGATGATATTTTGGACAGACATGGATATAAACTGCAGTGTGACTGGTTGGCGGAGGCACACAACCGCAAGGCGGCAATTCCAGTTATTGCAGCTGTTAGTTATAACTTATTAATCTACTATAAAGTACACCTTATCAGAAAGCATTTCAAATGAAACTAGAATTACTGCCTCGTGTTTGCACACCTCTGCCAACCAAGTCAAGTTGCAGTTTACATCCATGTCTGTTCAAAATGTCATCACTTCATCATTTTATACTGTTAGACATTTGTGTGAAATTGTCATAATTAGTATATGAATTCTTGAATTTGCCAAGTTTGAAGAAATTCGCTCAAAGCATTCGTGACAAATCGCTTTCATGAGAATCTAGGGACGGACAACCCAAAGACATAATGCGTCCGGTCACGGCTATCACCGGCGCAGAGGCAAAAAAACAAGCTGTACATGTAAAAGTAAATTTGCACTATTTAAATAAAAACATTTAAATTGTATTTAAACTCAAATTAAATCACTGAGTGAGTGATTTGATTGAATTCAGCTGACTGTGCTGGATTACATTTCGAGCTCCATCTTCTCAACCTTGTGAATTTCTCATATTATGCATGATTAGTTTGTCACATCAAAACAAGGAGACGGTGAGTGCGGTGGGGGACCGGAGGAGTGAGAGAAATGTGAAGAAAAAAAAAAAACTGTACTATTAGAAAACACTGATTCAATAGAGCACAGTGCCAGAGGACGCAGGTCTATGGAAACAGACAGCCTTTTCTCATAAATGGTGGGCTGCCCAGGCTCCAGTGAAAGGCACTGTCAACACAAAGTAGTTTGCGTGGGGGGCTAGAGCCTCATTCACTGGAGCTCATATTGTCTCTGGTATTTAGAAAACAGCATTAGGAAAGCCCTGCCCGACGCGCCTGCACTCTCATCCATCACATTCAAAGTGTGAATCTTCCCGTTATTGTAAAGACATCGCAGGGTGCTACTGGAAGGATTCTAGTCAGATCTTTTGACACAGTCCTGTGCGTAGGTTTGTCTTTTTTGGACTCCTTTTGTGTGCGGCCCGAGTGTGTGTTCGCAGGTGTGTTTGTGTGTAAATGTGTGATGATGGATGGTTGCCTGGCAGTGCAGAGGCTTCAGGGGAGAGCGGTCGGCCGCTGCCTTCCTTCCTTCCTCCCATCCTTCCTTCCTGCGCTCTGATTCTGATTTATCTCGCATTGCGTCGGTGGGAGGCATTTGCATTTTTTTTTTTTTTTTCTCCCCCTCGTTTATCATAAAAAGATATCACAGTCCCACGCTCACTTGAAGAGCAGCACGATTCAGGGGAGGGTGGGAGGGAGGGATGGAAATAGGCTGGCTACTTTGAAAATGTAATCAGTTACACACCTATGAGTAAGATGAGTGTTTTTTCAGCATCTAACAAGGCTGTAATCGCATTACATGTAATCTGTTACTCTCCGGAGCTGGTAAAAGAGAGATGGGATGCTGGGAGGGAGGTAGAGAAACAGAGCATGGAGGGCGTGAATGATTAATCACAAGGGGGAATGATATAGTAAGGTAGATGGGGGGGGGAGATGTTAGGGGATTATACAGGAGGGAGAGGAGGATAGTGATGATGAGTGGAAAACAGTTCGCACTGGAGAATTGTTACCCACTTAGTCAGGACTGCCCACTGACTGCAGGAGAATCACTGAGTGTGTGTGTGTGTGTGTGTGTGTGTTTTTCCACGTGTGAGAGCATGCATGTGTAACATCATATCCACGAGCTTGTGTATTACATCTCACTGTTGTCAGGCACAAAAATAAAACCATATCTTCTCCAGAGTGTTGGCTTTTCAGATGCTAAGAAAAATCGTGTTGTTTTTGCTTGATGACGGTGCACTTCTGACCATATGCAAAGAGGTTTTAAAGGAGTGGTTTAACATTTTGGGACATTTGCTTTCTTTCTGAGAGTGAGATGATTGATACCAATCTCATATTTGTGTGTTAAGAGCCAGGAGACGATTTTGCTTAGCTTAACATATAAAGACTGCAAACAGCTGGCCTGGCTCTGTCCAAAGTTTATATAACTTTAATACCTTATCTAGATGCCTTGTCTTGAGGAGAGTCCCTGTGTCAAAATCTAGCTTTAAGACCTTTATTACTTCTGCTGATACTATGCTTACATGTTGTTTATTCCTATATTAACACGTTTAATCAAATTATCACAGAGTAAAGCTATGTGTATGAAGAGTCCTGTAAGATTTTCATTCTCTGTGATATTCCCAGATTGGGACCAAAAACATGAATGCCTGTACAATCGGATGCAATCCAATATAGCGGCACAGAATTGAATTGTACCTTTGGGAAAAGTTAGAATGGTTACATAGTTATAAATTTGTTGTAAAAGTGTTGAATCAACTTTTTGAGGCCATAACTTGTATTTTATTTTGCTGTTTTAGTTTTATTTGTATTTTTTTTTAATTCTTGTCTTGAGAAACTTACACAACCATTTCACATGTTTAGAGTAAGTCGCTCCTGTGAGTCGACAAATTCCATTCTGTGTGAATTTTTGATGTCTTCCAGAAATGAAAAGACATAATGTACGACAGGATCACACATTATATAAACCGTCTTTATTGGTTGTAATACTTATGCAAGAGTACTGGTATTCAGGAAGATTTCCAGGGTATAAAAGTGATAATGGAATTGGGGTTTGAGATGGTTGCAGTCTTAACAGTCAATTTTAGAAATCACATGAACACAACATGTTGGTGATGATTATTTTTCCTGTTTGTATATGTTTTGTCAGTTGGTAAAAATTTATTTTAATCACATATGCGGTCAATAAGAAAATCAGAATTCCCCTGCACAGCTTAAAAAAATATCCTTGGTATTTATTTAAACATTTTGTGCAAGTGGAAGAACGACTCCATTTTCATTGTTGACACTTTTCACCCTAATAATTCAATAGCGATAGCAGCATTATACCTTTCTGGGCCTCTTGCCAGTGCCTCTAGATATGTAGACACATTTCTCTACCTGCAAATGACCAAATAAATAAAACGCACAAGCAACTCGTGTCTACAGAAAAATAGCCTCACAGTCGTACTAACATGTTTCAGTCTCAGCCAACAGTTTGCCCCTTCACTCCCTCTGTCCTCAGACCTGGCGCTGGAGCGGGCCATGTTCTCCTGCGTGCTCCGGCCCTTGAGGTCCCACCTCGAAAAGGCTCTGGTTGCGTCGCACAATCAGGACGGCACCAGCCAGCGCCTCACCCAGAACATGATCCGCCTGAAGGGGGACGCCGCCATGGAGCGGCTCGGCGTGCGGACGGGCGTCCCCGACAGTCGCGAGGTGGAGAGGGTGAAGCAGAAGCTGCTCCTGATGCAGAGGACGCACTCGCCCATCGACAAGGTGCTGCTGCTGCTGCAGGTGTGCAAGTGCGTCCACAAGGCCATGGGATCCTTGCAAGGTGAGACCATTACATTGTTATTATTAGATTTTAAGGCATTTAAACATACTGTATTTGCTGCTTGAAAGCTTCCCTGTAAAAGGAATGAAGGTCAACAATCTCTGCAAAAGGCGAGCGTCTTGGCACTTTCAAAAGCTCCACATTCAGAAATACTGTATCTGTAGCACGACCTGTCTGCTTTTCAGCAAAACCTGCTGGAAATGAATGCATCATCATGTCCGAGTATTTGAATTGGTGCATAGTAATTTTTTTATTTTATATTTTCACTAAGCTGACATTTGCAAAAGTGGACACTAAGCTAAATTAAAGATTAATGAAACAGCCAAAAAGACAACTTTTTTTTCATTTATAAATAATTCAATTCAAATTGTCAGCAACCTTCTTAAAAACATCAACGATAGCTTGCTTTTATACTGTCCTTGTGTTATTTTCTTTCCAGGACAGGAAGTGAGCTGGGAGGACTTCCTGCCGTCGTTGTCCTACGTGATTGTGGAGTGTAACAGGCCTCACATCCTGATAGAGGTGGAGTACATGATGGAGCTGCTGGAGCCGTCCTGGCTCGGAGGAGAGGGTACGACCTGAACTCTAAATGTCACCACAAAGGCTGGGCTGTGCTGTGCTTTTAATTTGTTTAACCAATAACCGATCGTATTGTCTGTCTGTCTGTGTGTCTGTACAGCAGCGACATATCTTGTACTTGTGCCGGCATTCATAACGTAGATTTTCATAAAAGATCTGACAACCTTTGTACAAGTAAATAGGATATATACCGCCCTAAGTGAGCAGGTAAATAAACAGGTGTCAGCTTGAGACACATGACTTAAACTTGAGTCAGACTCCAGCCATAAGTTTTTTCAACTTGATTCTTTTGACTTGAAAGGATCCTGGATTGTGCCGGTAACATATTCAGAGATAGGACAGACCATAGACTGTATATAAAGATGGACATCGCGTCTCCACTTCCTCCCACTGTACAAATTTCATAAAACCAAAGTTGACTTATATTTAAATTGCTTGTTTTATCAATACAACAGCCCAAAAACCTAACATATATATAATTTTCTATCATAGAAGCCTTAGAATATCAGAAAATAATACATTTTCCCTAAAAAAAAACAAGCAAATTAATTTATTATCTAAATAGTTGCCGATTCATTCAGTCAATTAACCAATTAATTAGTTCAACTCTAGATGTTAATTGCTTGTGACTAATTAGATTTTGGTTAGTACATCTTTTACTATCAATAACTTCATCTGTATTTTTGTACTTTCACATTCAACAAGCCAGTTTTTATTACTATTTACATTAGTTACGACTACGACTTCTTGTAGTAGTCATAACTAGTGCCTGCTCATTAATCACTAGGTCCTGTTCTACATTTTATTTACTCTTTAGCTGTTATTTATAGCTACTAGAAGCTAAGCTGTATACTGTCTTTTTGTTGTTGTCTTTGGTTCCAGGTGGGTACTACCTGACCAGTGTGTACGCCAGCCTGTGTCTGATCCAGAGCCTGGACCAGGAGCAGCCGTTCTCCGGCTGCCTGACGCCGGAGGCCCAGGAGGCGCTGAAGGAGTGGAGCTGCAGACGGAGCCGAGAGGCCCAGAGACAGAAGGAGAACCAGCAGAGCCAGGTAAGTACAGTACGCAGATGATTTAAATGTGTAGTAACACATCACAGAAACACTGTTTAGTGTTACAGTATGTGTGGGTTTGCACAGTAATCTACTTTATAGATGTCGCACATAGCTGCCCTGTGTGAAGTGCTGATTGATGTGAAGTGGAGTGTAGGAAATCCTGTTTATTATGCAGTGAAACAGATCTATGGGATATTCTCCCACTGTACCATGTGTGAATGCTGTTAGTGAAAATAACATGTATTTTTGTTATTTACGTTCTCAATCATCTGAGCACTTAGGATAACTGTAGATGCTTCTGAGAGCATTTACAGAAAAGAAAAATAGTCCCATGCTAAGTGATGCTGAAAGGTTGGAGCGATACAGAGCTTCCTAAAATATAGACTGGAACCCGAAATGCGTTTGATTGACAGCAGGGGCTCCTTACGCTCCTTTATTGCAGATGTTACACAGGTCATAAAATATCTCACAGCTGGTCTAAATACCTGGCCATAGGCCCTGTTCAGACCTGGCATTTAACATGCGTCTTGGGTGATCCAATCACAAGTGGACGGCTCTAAGTACGTCTGGTCACACCTGGCATTAGAATGCGTTTTGAATGACTACTTGTGATCGGATCTCACTTCCCCGCTTTATATGCAAATAAACACGTAGTAAACATGATACAGCAGACGTTGTGACCTAATATTACATGAATGTCAGTAGTAATATCCTACATATTTGTGAATTTGGGTACATTTTTGGGGTACAGAATGTTGCCATATGTGGCCCAGACCAACTCTGAATGTGGTCTGAAAGATCTGATCTCAATGCGTCCTCAATGCGCGTTGGGTGCGTTCACACCTGTACACTTGTGATCGGATCACTCAGGACACATGTTGATGCCAGGTCTGAACAGGGCCTATGTTAACAACAACAACTGGGGTCCAGGGTTTGTTGCATGCTGCTCTGGGTGGAGTTTTGACGAGAGCAATTCAAACCACAAAGTACCACAAAGTTCAGTCTGTAACCTTAAATTTAAAAAAAAAAAAACGAATCAACTTAAACTAGGAAGACACTACATGATGTAGAGGCCGTTCATATCTGTGATTCAGCCATGATGTGACTGATTTTCAAGATTTTGTTAGAAGTCTGTGCAGATAGGAAAATAAAAGGTCAGGTTAACATTGGTTGACACTTTACAAAGTAGCGTCTCATCTCTCATCTTCTCATGGACCAATCAAGGTCACAATTGACCGATCCTAAGTCCCGCCCCCCTTAGTTACTGTTGCTAGGTCGGACAAGCTTGACAAAAAGGAACGTCAACATATTTCGGGGGAAGCAGGAAGCAGAGATAATACAAACAAAGGATTGAAAACACGGGAGAACCAGAACAAGGTGGGGCAGTAAAATGAGTAAAGGGAGTTGGTGCTCGGAAACACTACCGCTTTTGTCCACAGGGGCCGGGAAAATCAACACAAAATGAAAATTCCTCATAGTAACTGTGACTATATACAATGTAGTGAAGATTGTGACACAAATGTAATGTGTTACCTTTGAACAGAAGTAGCATATAGTACATGTATAACCCAACAGGAAAGGGGAAAGTTGACCGAGGTTCTAAGCTTGATCAAGTGTTTATGGAGCACAGATCGAAAATAGGGGTTGGTCAAATGTAAGAAACGTGTGATTTTTGCAGCTGAAATGTGGACAAATCTAATCTGAACCTGCAGTTTTAGCTAGTTAGCAACTAGTTGGAACTGTAATCTGTGAAATTTGGTTTATAAATGTGTGACGAGTCTTGTATATTAAAAGTCTCTACTAGCTTCAGAGTACTTGTCTGTAACTGACAGCCTATCTGAAGTCTGATTTCCTGGCTCTAAACTCCAGCTTCTAGTACTGGAAGCAGTTTCAAACAGACACTGAAGAATCACTGCCAAACTGTTTCCACATTTCACAATTCAAACATGCACCTGTTTTATGTCTTTGAAATGGAACAAACGGCAACAATAACCAGGCGATAATCCACCCAAAGAGGTCAGACTTTACATTAATTACACTGATGGCGATGCACGCCGAGCAACATCAGATTACCCTACATCTGTGACAACCACAGGTGGGGTAGCAGCGACCCGTATTTGACCCGAAGCAGTTATTACTGCTGCTGCTGCTGCTGCTGCTGGGGAAGTCAAGGGAAGCACTCAAATTTTCTAGAGGTCGTGCAAGAGGTGAAGATTTTCAGTGGGACAGTAGGTCATCCATCCAAAAATCAAACAACGCACCTGGATTTCCCCTTCTCTGCGTGCAAACAAATTCATTTTAGGGGATTAGTTTTTAGACATTTTTAGAGGTAATCCCCTGATCTGGGGCCGCCGGCTTACGACGGGGCATGCACTAATACACCGACTTGTACCCACACTCTCCCGTTATCACTCTCCCGGCCGCAGATTGGTGAAACGGTGCGCCAGATGCCATGGGAAAAAAAAAGGCATTGTCATCCACAACGCTTCTGTCTCGTCACGTGGTGCCTCTCCTGGCTTCAAATAGCCGATCTAACTCACCCGGCAGCCAGATTTTCCACTGACACAGGCGGGATCAGTGAGCCAAGTGCTATGAAGAAGTGGGCGGTCAGATAACATGAAATTTATTGAGCCGCATCTACCCATCGAAGCAGGCAAACACAATATGCACACGGACAGCGAGGAGCTCAGTGACTCTGTAAGTTTTGAGCATGGCAGACCTGTTGATTGTGATTGCCGGTGTGTGTTTTTCTTCTTTTTTTTTAGAGCGTATTTGGACACTTGTGATGTGTATGTGTGTGTGTGTGTGTGTGTGTGTGTGTTTTAAAGAGAGTTGTGAGGGCGTCTGTAGGTGGTTGAATCTGACATTATATAATAGCTTAGGTACAGCACAATTTCTGGTTAAGTGTTTGAAGAGTAGCGATTGTTGAGACAGACCTGTTAGTTTTAGAAAAATGTTTGTAAAAAAGTTTGTATTAAAAGTGCAGAGGGGGAAACTTCACCAGAACACCGAGATAAGAGCGAGCTTATTGGATTATATCTGGCGAGTTTGGACGTGCTCTAGTGGATTAATGTTGGGAGTTTGTCAATGACAGCAGAGTAAAGAAAAGAGCAATTTCATGATTTTCATGTAAAGCTGTTGGACCTGCTGGTTGTGTGTGTGTGTGTGTGTGTGTGTGTGTGGGAAGTAGAAGCTTTTGTTTTAGAGAGAATTTCTTTCCTGAGCATCATTGTGGCTCATTTATTATAGTGGATTATCAGCCTGCACAGCTCTCACTCCTCCTCTGGTTCCAGCTCTCTCTCCTCCCCCTCTTTTGCCCTCACTCCATAAGCCTCTTGACCTCTGTTTTGCATGAATACAGTATGTATTCACTCTTTTTTTTCTCTCCTCCTCCATCCCTCCCTCCCTCCAGAGGTGCGTTCGGATACTGTTCCAGGACGGGGAGCGGAGCGCCGTGCGGACGTTGCAGTGGAGAGCCGGGGAGACCAGCGAGGCCCTGGCGCAGCTGTGCGCCGCCACCTTCGGAGTGTCCGACCCGCAGCAATACACCCTGTACTGGCGCAGCGGCGGCGAGATGCGCACCCTGCCGCCTCAGGCCCAGCCCCAGGACCTGGCCAGCCACAGCGAGGGAGGCCCCTCGCTCTCCTACCTGAGGACCGACCACGACTTCAGCAAGATGCGGCGGCTCACCAGAGGTGGCGCCGTGGACCTGAGCGAGTCGGTGTGTGAGGAGTGAGTGGGAGGGATGGAGGAAGGAGGGAGGAGGAGGAGGAGGAGATGGATGGTTGCTCTGGCTTTCTCTCTCTTTCTCTTGTTCTGTCTCTTTCTCTCCCGGCGGTGTGTTGTGTCTCGTCGTGGGTAAGGACTTGTCGTGAAAAAAACTGCAGCCCTTCTCCAGACCAGGAGCAGACCTTTAACGGTAAACTCTTTTCCTAAAACGGACCAACACGCAGAGCACAGCAGGACCAACATAGGGACTGTTGCCAAAAGTTGTACCACTCAGTGTGGCTGCTGGTGTAAAGGAGTGTACTACTATTTGTGTGACATGGAAAATGTGTAATAAATGGCTTTGGTTGTTATTTGAAACATGAACCCAGAGTTATACCGTGAAGGGATTACATCATTCAAACGTGAGGAGGCTCAAATCCAAAGACAAATTCTGTGAGACTACTGTTGCCTGGAAACAAAAAGCACTTCCTGTACGCACACGAGAAGGCAAATTGTCCGCCGTGGTGATGTAACCCCTTTCACGGTATAGTTCTGGGCAAAAATCTAAAAGACACTTGGATGTTTTATTACTTCACTTTTATGTTGGATGGAGCCGCGTTGTTAAAGGGTTTTTCTGTGCCCCCTGGAATACAGTTTGACAAAAAAGGTGAGATGTGTTATAGCCAAGACCAAACCTCAATACCAAAGTGACAAAAAAACAGATAAAGAGAGGCCATTTTGTGATACAACAGGTGTTTACTTTGAAGGAAATCAGGTTTACAAGCTGGAGGGAAGCTTTAAATCAGCTGTTTATTTTTAGAATCACCCACAGAGACAATTTTATTTTTTGCTTTTTTGAGAAAAAGAGCGTATTCTATTAAGTGTTTTTGGCAGGTGGAGTAATAGGCGAGTAGGAGGGAGGTGATAGAAAAGCATCAGCTCTCTGTTTTTAAACCATGTGAGGAAAAAAAAAAAGAACACCCGAGACAACCTGCAACAGATTCACTGAATGACTTGCGAATGTATTAAAATCTTTAATCCCTTCACAACCGCATTCATTTCACGTTTCAATTCACTGCTTTTCAGTTCTACCGTGTCTCTTGACCATACTGTACAATAACACCGCGTTACAACCCGGACTGAGCGGACAGTCCGACCAATAAACCAGGACCTCTCGGTGACTGGTAGAATGTAAATGTAAAAGTCACCAGCTTCTGGTGGCTCCTGCTGCAAGTCATCACTATCAAACTGACTGTTCAAATCAGTGTCATTATCAATTATCATATTGTGTATTTTAAACTAACTTTTAATTGTTCAATTTGTTGGGTAGATATCGAACCTAAGTATGGATTTTCAACATATCCGGCGTTTTTAAAATCAGCTGAGGAGGTTCATTTTGAGAACGATGATGTGCTTTGAACATTATTGCATGCTTTTTTTTTTCATTTAACGTGAAGGTTCTGCGAATGTGGTGCGCGTGAAGCATGTGTTCGTTGTGAGAGCTCACTATTTCTTTTTCTTTTTTTTTCAGTGTGAAAAACACATTACTGTATTTTGTCAGGTAACTCAGTATCGCAATAAAAATTGCAATATCTGTTCACAATGTTGTGACATCCGGTTTTGTTGTTGTAGTGGGATTGTGAATGTTGTGATTCGATGTCCTGAACAAACTCAACCACCAGAGGGCAGCAAATTACACCATTTTACTCCTGTCTTTAAACTACCAGCACCCTCAAATGTATTATTTATAGGGCTGTCAATCGAATAAAATATTAGTTGTGATTAATCGCATATTAATCACACATTTTTTATCTGTTCAAAATGTACCTTAAAGGGAGATTTGTCAAGTATTTATACTATTATCAACATGGGAGTGGGCAAATATACTTGCTTTATGCAAATATATATATATATATATATATATATTTATTATTGAAAATCAATTAACAACACAAAACAATGACAAATATTGTCCAGAAACCCTCACAGGTACTGCATTTAGCATAAAAAAATATGCTCAAATCATAACATGGCAAACTGCAGCCCAACAGGCAACAACAGCTGTCAGTGTGTCAGTGTGCTGACTTGACTATGACTTGTCCCAAACTGCATGTGATTATCATAAAGTGGGCATGTCTGTAAAGGGGAGACTCGTGGGTACCCATAGAACCCATTTTCATTCACATATCTTAAGGTCAGAGGTCAAGGGACCCCTTTGAAAATGGACATGACATTTTTTCGCCAAAATTTAGTGTAAATTCAGGTCGTTATTTAGCCTAATATGACATGGTTGGTACCGATGGATTCCTTAGGTCTAGTTTCATATGATGCCGTCACTTCAAAAATGAGCCTGCTACAACCTAAAAATTGTGTTAATGCGTTAAAGAAATGAGTGGCGTTAAAATGAATTTGCGTTAACTTTGACAGCCCTAATTATTTTTTCAAGATTTGTGGTTTCTAATGTTGACATCCTGACAGATTTGATATTTTTGGTCTTTATTTCAGCTATTAACATATCAGAGAAAGCACCGCTCACTTTTTACACATGACTATAAGCATGTTTGATCAAATTTATTTAAAATTTGCAAAGGAAATATCCAGACCGACAAAGGTTTGTGATTGCTCACCATTTTAAACATTTTACATTTTCTATATCAGTCGGTGGCGTTTTCTAGCATATATCATTTATATTTCTCATTCTTTCCTTTTTTACAAAGCACAATATATATAGTTATAAAACTTCACCTCAGCAGGGATTAAGGCTGCAACTACAAAATTATTTATACCAATTAATCTTTCAAATATTCTTGTGATTAATCAAATAATTATTTAGTCTATAAAATGTCAGATGGCAAATATGTTCACTTTACAATGATAGAAAACAGAAAAGCTTGAAAAAGGACAATCGATTAACAAAATTGCTGTCAATTTTTTGTCAGTCGACTAACTGATTAATTGAAATATTGTTCCAGCACTAGCAGGAATGAAGGAGCGCCACGAGTACAAGCTTTTTCATCCAGCATGCCAGGCTATGAGAGGTGAGCAGTTGGTGTAAAAAATTGAAATATCTGGATGATGTTGTTTCCCTTTCACCAGTTTTATTTTTATCTGATTCCACCTCCCAGTTTCTGCAGCACTGCCAGGCCTTTTTCCTCGTACTCCGCCCTGCTCAGCCAGAAGGAGTCCTTGTCTTTCATGATGTTGGCCAGCACGGCGCCGCCCAGGAACACCATGTGTTTACGCCGGGGAGGGTCCTCGATGCGGATTTTGAACTTCTACACAGGTGAGGAAAAAGGAGAGGAGTGGTTATTGAAACATACATGTACATACATGCCCTCTTTCCGTGTGTTCCTCTCTGTTTGTTAAAACTGCTCGTACAACTGCAGTAGGAAAACTTCTTTTGAAATAACCATCACAATAATCCTATTAACCCTCTGAGACCCACAATAGACCTGTTTTAGTCTCTTTCAGGGGGGTACAGGGGGTCTTTATGGGCAGATAGCAGGTCAACAGTAGATGTCACATAGAAGTGGTGTACATCATCTAAAAGATGGGAACCTGAAGATTAATTTGAGATGCAGCTCAGCACTGTGTGTCAAGTTGTTGTAGTCATAAATCAGAAATAATACATGAATTAATTCATTTATTTATTAAAATAAATTGTGAAAGTGTATAAGGCTTTAGAACATTATGATGGAAGTACGTATATGATGGCCATTCCCATAATCATTATTTCTCATAAATTGCCGCAGCAATTTGTAGGTTGTTACCATTTGTTACGCCGATTTGCTGCTAAATTAAACAATTTTTTTACCATTCGAGAATTGATAAAAATTATCAATAATCAATACAATGAAATGGCTACTATTGGGGACTTACATAATCACACATGAATACAATTGGGCTCATTAGATCCACAAGAGTCTCAGCTTTACAGTGATATCTAATTTATGTAATTCAAGACTGTTTAGGGACCCCAGTATGCAGAAATATTCAAATACACCATTTTTAGAATAGTTGAAAATAACACATTTATACTACATTCAAAAAACTGCATGTGATTATCATAAAGTGGGCATGTCTGTAAATGGGAGACTCGTGGGTACCCACAGAACTCATTTTCAGTCACATATCTTGAGGTCAGAGGTCAAGGGATGAAAATGGCCATGCCAGTTTTTCCTCGCCAAAATTTAGCATAATTTTAAAGCGTTATTTAGCCTCCTTCCCAACAAGCCAGCATGACATGGTTATTACCAATAGATTACTTATGTTTTCTGAACCTACAGCCTCTGATAGATAGTAAAGTCGACGGGTCTCAGCGGGTTAACAAAATATATGCCAATATAAACTTTTTTTTGCAACAAATATTACAGTATAATATTGGGTTTGGATTACAATATAAAAAAAGTTAAATGTTCCTGGTTATAAAATTGTAATAATTCACAATATAATAGTCCTAATGTATTGAACAGCTCTATATTAAAGAAAGGAACTCATATCAATGGAAAAATCACATTTTGACAGTTTTTTCTTGCCTCTGGAAACGTCAGTAACATAACTATTTCAGCTCAAGGTCCTCTTACTTTCAGTCTTCGTCTTTATTACCATGTGATATGGTCGAAAGCTCCAGAACAAGTGAGTAAATGGACCTCGGGCTGAGATTGCTATTATTATTATTACGAAAAGAGCTAGTATGTCGATGCTATGTAACATTTATTAAATTAATGGAAAATGTATTATGATAACATTGTTGTTAACCTTGATGGATTGTGATATTCCAGCAAAGGTATTATAGAGGATCAACAGTTGTATAACACCTTATCTAACATCGTGGTGCTACTGTTTTTAAAAAAAATCTGATTATTAACATTTTAAACCCCACTGCATCATTCTCCAGTGAAGCAGAAATAGTGTTAGTTCTTACTGATAGTTTCTTAGTGTCTCCGTCCAGCACCCTCTCCAGGTAGAGCTGCTTGATCTCCCTCTCTAGTCTGGATGGAAGTCCGGGGTACATGGTGCTCCCTCCGGACAGAACAATGTGCTTATAGAAGTCTGCCCTGCACACAAACAGAAACAGGTTGTAGATGGGAAAATGACATTGTTTGTCTTCTGCAGGGCATTAGTGCAGACAGCAGTGCAGCCTCAGACCTGAGGTCGATGTCTGCAGCCTGGATGGTGTTAAAAAGCAGCTCGGCCACTCCTGCTCCCTCCACGTTGATGAGATGAGGCTGAAACAGAGCCTCGGGGGCCCCGAACCTCTCGCCACCCACCTTCACCTGCCGGCCGTCAGGGAGCTGCACCACAAGAAGGAACCAATTATAGCTTTGTAGAAAACAACATGGCAGCAGTGTGTCTTTTCTTATATTATATTCTTATCAGAAATGTTCAAATTCTACAAATAGTGACATTAAAGGTTCTCTATACGATAACCAGAGCATTCATATAGCAGCAAACAACTATTGTCTATGTAAAGATATAGAGGCGTAATGTCTACCTGAGCAGAGAATGAAGTCACTCTCCCTCTGTGTGCTGTAATCCGAGCTTCTCCGTGCTTTGTTTACATCGTCGGGCAGTGTTTGTGCATGTGAGCGTGCTCTACTTGCTAACTCACGGCCGCCGCTCTGCACAGCTCTCATACGGCGGTTACGGCCGATAACGCCGTCCCGACTGGTGGCGCCGTTGGGGAAGCGTTGCACCCACCCTCCGGTTCCCAAGGCCTATTGAAAGAGGCTGGGACACGGTTTTGAGCTCTGGGGTATGACACATGCGCAGTGTAACACGGGCTGCGGTTTTGCGTTGCTATTGGCTCAATTTCGGCGAGGGCAGATCAGATTTTACTGCGCATGTGTTGTACCCCAAAGATATGACGCATTGATGACGCATGACATCTCCTCTTTTCACCCTCCTTGCCGGTTCCCCCCAGGTTAACACTTTTAGCATTGGTGCTGGTGTTTTCACTGTTAGCACTGTTAGCTGCGAGCCGCCGACTCAGCCGTGGCCATGTTGAGAGCCGTGCGGAGACAATAACAATGCTTCCAATCTTGCATGTAGCACCTTTGAAGGAATTGTTTGATGTTTGGGGAAAAATACGTATTTCAATATTACGCTTGAGCTTACATACCTTAAGCCATGTAACACCCTGTAACTTGTTGTTTTTACATTTCAGTTTTTGTGCAGATTAAACAAACGAGATATAGCTTGTTAGTATTTGAGCATCAGAGGTGCTGGTATGTGTATTTTTTTGTCATACCATGTATGACTCCACCAGGTAGGTGGTCTCTTCGGCTAGGCGCTGCTCCTGCTCGATGTTGTATCCCACATAGCAGAGCTTCTCCTTCAACATACGCACAGTCTCAAAGTCGGCCGTGTGGTTGAAGGCGTAACCACGGAGAAGCAGGAGCTGATGGCGGGAAGATAAAAGGTGAGTGTTTTTATTAGTCATTTTTCTTTCATGCATCTTTACCAACAAATTTTACTCAAGACAGTTGTGTTTTCTCAGTTTGTCTCATTTTCCTCATTTCTTCATACGCAACATCAGCCGATTAGACTGTTGTCAGGATATTAAATAGGTGTTATCAGTCGCTAAAAGCCCCATAGATGTGGGTCAATAGGGGCCTACTACATCCACTAATAGGTTTTATCATCTATTCACATGGTAGAACACCAAAAGAAGGTATAAAAGAACACGACAGCGACCTCTAGCGATCGTACTAATTATGACAGGAGCAGAAGTGGAAGTCAGGTGCTGTACTATAGTGTGTAGTTATTTTTTAACTTAACTAAGTGAGTTTTTTTCGCCTAAACCTAAAAAATGTTTGTAGTTTTGTTGCCTAAACCTAAAAAAGTTGTAGTTTTGTTGCCTAAACCTAAAGAAGTTGTAGTTTTGTTGCCTAAACCTAAAGAAGTATTTTTGTTTGTGTTCAAAAAGTGACATTTCATTTAGTATTACAACATGTTAGAAGGTGTTGCTTTTAAGATTCACTTTCACTTTTACAACGTAGTAGGCGTAGTAGGCCCCTAATGACCCACATCTACGGTGCTTATAGCGACTGATAACACCTATTTAATGGCCTGATAACAGTCGAATCGGGTGCAGCTTGAGACTCTACGTCCCAGAAGCTGAACTGTGCGTCTCCTGGCTCACCTTAATGAGGTACCGTGTGATGTCACGTCCTGCGATGTCCAGCCTGCGTGTGAGGTGGGGCAAAGAAAAGCCCTCATACACTGGACAGATGTGGGTGACGCCATCCCCCGAGTCGAGGACCACGCCGGTCAGCAAACCTGTAGACAGGACCGATTCCCAAAAGAGTATTTTAGGAAACATTTCCAATAATCCTGGAGGTCAGACTGAACAGGAAAGAGAAGTTAGAGATTTGATTTCAAACCCACCATTATAACAGTTTGCTCTCAGTAACAACACCTCAAGATCAAAAAGTTAAAAGGAACAAAGGATTAAATCCATTACACATTAATCTGCCCCCTGGATTTGATGTCTTACCCTGAGCATACAGAGTGAGCACAGCCTGAATTGCCACATAAATGCCGTGGAACTGGTACTTCTCAAACATGACCTCCGTGATCTTCTCCCGGTTCTTAGTGGGGTTCATGGGCGGCTCAGTCAGCAGAATCTTGAAGAAGTAAAAAAAAATGAAATACAAACTGATTGAATGCTTTAAAAGCAAATTAAATGTTTATAATAGTTTATTCTTGCACGTTACAGCAAAAGAGGACAATGCTGTAATACAGAACATACAGATTTAGTTAGTTTTGTTACTTCATGAACACAACATTTAGCAGCACAACTATTTTGCAAAGAAACTCCTGCATTAGTTTTGTTAAAGATGCATAGAGTACAACATCTGCCCAGCTGCGCTCTACCTTGCATTCTGGTGGGTTGAGGTCCAGGCGGTCTGGACCGAAGGTGTAGTCCCACAGGTGGAGCATGTCCTCCCAGCTGCGCACCATACCGTTCTCCATGGGATAGGAGACCTCCAGCATGGAGCGGCATTGGCTGGCCTCATCACCCACCATCAGGTCCTGGTGGGGGAGAACAGGAGGAGCTCAGCAAAGAGATACGAGCTGACCTTTCTGTAGGGTCGGTCAATTTATCTTTGTATAAATAGATTGTTACAGGAATGAGTCCTAAAACCCGGAAATGAGTTAAGCACCTCCTGTTCCCTCGTTTGGAAGTCAATGGTTTTTTTTAATTGGATTTAGTTTGATGCCTGAAATAAGGTCTGTGGTTAACACAAGCATATTTTTAACATGTCTTAAAAAAGGCGGTTCCTAGCAAGTGGCTAAATGACACTGCTAAACGTCATCACGCCGACTCGTCCGCCTTTACAGCCTCGTTGTGTATACTTGCGTGGTGTAGTTCGTTTATAGCCTGAAGTTAGCTTTTAACTTCTGGCGACTGCATTCACACTTCAAAAATCATAGAAGTGGTGTTCATTTGTGGAGATTATCTTGCTGAACAAAACGTGTATGTATCATAAACATTTGTTTGCCACAGAGCTTATTTTCTGCAATAATCCAAAACCCAATGGAAAAATCCCATTGGCTTTTTGTCGAGGGAACCAGTGCGATGCTAACTTCCTGGTTGGCCCACAAAAATACGTCATCACTGGAGCGCTCGATACAGGATTAGGAAATGTGTGGTTTTTTTTCTTATAGAAAGGGGGGAAAGTTCAAAGCATACCCTTTTTTTCTATTTTTGAGTGATGCTACAAGTGTGTACTCTACAGTTAGTCTGAAACTGTTTTGTGTTTGCTTGCTTTGTTCAGAATGGATGAGGACTGGGTATTGTAGAATACCTTCAGTACTTAATTAAATACCAACCCACAAATAAGACAACCAAGTCAGTTTTTGTAGGCTGTCTAGATCAGAAAACATGTGATTCAACACATTAGAATATATCAACCACAGCTTGAGAACTACCTTTGCAAAGGTGCACTGTATTTTTCTCAGCCAATCAGAGCAGACTGGGCTTTTTCAGGAGGGGGGTCTTAAAGAGACAGGCGCTAAAACGGAGCGTTTCAGACAGAGGGTGAATAAAGGTATATTCAGACGGACAGTATGAGAAAAAATAATGTGTTTTTTGAACATTAAAGCATGTAAACATGTTCTAGTAGAAACCCAAAATACAAGTATGAACCTGAAAAGGAGAATGATATGTCCCTTTAACACAATCAGCCTTACAACAAAATTTAGTGATTAAATCAGGTAATATTTGAACTCCTACTCCAACTGTACGAGTAGATTGTTTGCGACGTAAAGCCAAAGCTCACGATTTATGTGCACACACTGTACGGTCCGATTCGTGTAAAATAGGATTATCAGCTCTTATAGAACCTCTGATTTAAAGTAATCTCACCTTTATCTCAATGTTTCCCACTTTGGTGGTTGATCGTATGATTGGTCGACCCACCATGGCAGGGAAGATGTGGTCGGGGAAGTTGGATCCAGCAAATCCACATTTGACAAACTGGGGAGGAATGTGAGAATGAAACGTGTGTGAATACAGTTTTTGTTAACATACAGTATATGACTTGTTTGTTTGTATAGCCCTGAATCGATGCTGCACATTAATTGTGCTCCTGCACTAAAGCCTTTTGTAATGGATCATTTCCATTCAATTTAATCCGGCACAAAGCTTAATCTGTATCCAGGAAACTGTCCCAGAGTGTATTATCATGATGCATTTACCAGATTATTTATCAGACAATGCAATTGCAATTTCATTACATTTTGTGAAAGCATGTGAAATAATTCATTTGGCAAGCACAGGGAAAAAACATCTTGCTTTTAAATGGCCTGCAATTCACTGCTGCTTCTCTGCCTGTCATGGCTACACCTCATACTGTCTCAACTTGTCTTTGTTGAAGGACACATTCCTTAGCCTGGAGGGATGCAATACATTCCAAGAGGAGGTACAAAAAAGAATACAGCCAGTTTACGGGTTCATAACTCGTTTTTTCCTAACATATATCAACATTTACATGCCACAGTACAATACTGGAGAGCCACTCCTGACGTTTTAGTATCTCAAATCTCTCTTCCTGCTTTTCACCCAATTGTTGCTCAGTTCAAAGCATCACAACCATTTATGGCTGCACATTTAGAGGCAGAGTGACAAGTCCAGACAGATGTGGAATCACGCTGCAGTATGCACACCGATTCACACCCTTCAGATGTTAACTATTACATATGATCCAGAAGCAAACTTTTACCTTCTTAGAGCAAAATAAAACAGATGTTTAACACAGCTGGTGCAGGTTTTGCATGAGGCACAGTGTGACGGGTTGAAGATAACACACTAATACAAGCTAATATCTACTAGAAAAAAAGAAAGAGAAGTGCTGTTTAGTAGACTGTCGAACTACTGCATAGCACAATATAGAGACTGTTTGACTTACCCCTGTCCCATTGTCACAGACCACCACTTTTCTCCCCTCGCTGTCCATGCTTAACCAAATACAGCTCAAGATGCTCCCTCCTGTCAGGACAGGGGTCAGACTAACAAATGATCAATTCAAGATTATTACGCATGAATTTAGCAGTGACAGGTAAGCAGAAGTCTTCTTGCTACTCCTTCCAGCGTGGGCGGGATTACTGAATGTGTGGACGCCCATTTTCTGTGGCAGGGAAAAGGGGGAGGACCTGCTTTTGAGGGAAACAGGTAGTGCTCTTTTGAATGAGGCATTTAGAAATGATTTTTTAATAGTTGATATTTTCTTTGACTGCTCATTTTGCAACAAAGAGGAAGAATAATTGGTCCATTTATTATGTAGATATCCTTACTTTGTCCACTTCTGATGAGAACTTTCTCTACTTCACTGTTACAATGGAGGGGTGGTTCTAGGCCCCTCTGGCCCCCCTAACTGTGGCAATGTAGATATCTACCATTTAGGGGAATTAAAGATATCTTGAATCCACCGGCCACTTCCAACGCTGCAGGTTCAAACCCAGAGTTTGACCTTTGACCTCTAAATCCTCACTAATTTGACTCACAATGGCTTCATGTTTGTGTACAGATTCAAAAAAAATGAACATAAGAGAGGTATAGAGGTGTTCACAGTATTTCTCTAGTGTTGACATTCAGGTGGGATATGTGCTGCTTTACATAATTCACCTACATACATTTTTTTAATATTGTTTATTATGTGTAAAAAAAATTAAACCTAATTACCAGTAAATAATGCTAATATAAAAAATAATAATGGTTACATGCTTTTTACTGCAAAATATCATTGTTTATTCAGAACCGGCACCTAAAATACCATTTGGAACATCTTTTAATACGTGACATCGATCGTTTTATTGATCGGCTTCAGCGTTGTTTAAATCACAACTTAAACAGATACCAGTACTTCTACTTTATAGCCACCATAATGTCATGCAGTTGTATTTATATTGTACACATTTATTCAGAGAGACAGACATATTAAAATTGTATTTGACTGTTTATTATTTATTTATTTATTTTATTTTATTGATAATTTATTTGTATATATATATATATATAAATATATAAATACTGTATATATACACATATATACGGTAAAGTGCATATCCTTGGATATTGTGGGAGGAAACCTGAGCACCAGGAGTAAACCCACGCAGACACAGGCAGAATATACAAACTGCACACAGCCGGACAGCTGTTGGTGTCTGTATGACGCTACAGTGCTAATCACTTAGTCACTATGTCGCCCCTAAAAGTTAAAGGGATGCTCAAGGACACATCGACATGTGACCGGAGCAAAGGGATCGAACCACCGACCTTCCGATCGGTGGACGACCTGCTCTACCTACCTCTGAGCCACAGTCGCCCCGGAGGTACCTGAGGTAGATGAGGAGAGAGGTGGGGGTGGAGGAAGGGAGGAGACGTAGAGGGTGATGGGGGTGAGAGGGAGATGGAGAGAGGAAGGGTGAGGTAGATGAGGAGAGAGGTGGGGGTGGAGGAAGGGAGGAGACGTAGAGGGTGATGGGGGTGAGAGGGAGGTGGAGAGAGGAAGGGTGAGGTAGATGAGGAGGGAGGTGGGGGTGGAGGAAGAGGGAGCTACTGTTCTTCAACCTGAGCTGAACAACCAGCAGCCTCCTCCTCTACCTGACTGTCACAGTCACTCTTTTTCTTTCGGAACATCCAGCGAAAAAAGCCCTGCGCTCCCTGTTCCACTTCAGCTTCCTGCTCCTCCTCTTTCTTTTCCATCCACTTCTTACGCATTTTGCGTTTCATCTCCTGTAACAATATCCTTCGATCCTCCGTCCTTCTGGAAGAAAAGAACCCTCTCATCTTCTTCTTCATGTCCAGACAGATATCCTCCAGGAGCGTCGTCTCATCATCCATCTGTTTGACTGTGGTCATCCAGCTCTGGTCACTCTCCGCCAGGTCCTCGTTGAACTTGTCCTGAAGTTTCTCCTTGCAGTCCTGTATTCGTTTGATTTTGGACATGTAGACCTGGTCTTTCTCATCCAGGACCTTATAGAACTCGGCTTTCTGTTCCCTGCATTTGACCTCCCAGGTTTCCTCGCAGTCTACAAGTTCATCTCCTTTGTCCAACAGCTTTTTTCTAGTCTCAGTGAGCCCCTGAGAGAGACTCGTCGTCTGCTCGCTGAGATCTAGGATTTTGGCGTCCCTCTGGTGGATCTGTTGCTCCAACTGGCTCATCTTCTCCTGGAGTTCAGCCTCTAGTTTTCTGTCTTTCTCAGCCAGGTCCAACTTGTCCGTGAGGTCCTTGTTGTCGTCCTCCAATTCTTGTAGTTTCATCTCCCAGCTCTGTTCTATCCCGCAAATTTTTTCTGAGAGCTCCTTCATAGTGTTGTATTTTGCCGCCCAGGCTTCTTCGCTCTTTAGGAGTTCATCTATTTCGGTCATCAGTTCCGAAGAGCTCGGTAACAATAACGCTTGTCCCATAATGAGAATTAAATGATGCAGTCACCCTCGTCGATGTTCAACTGGTTACCGGTCAGCTAACAATATCAGCAAGTGTGTGAGATTGAAATGTGTTGTCATCAGCCTTCCTTTTAGGTTGGCTTTGAAGTTTTCATCCTTTGGTGTACGATTCTTAAGGATGGACCATCACAGTGTGATGTCATGAGAATGTGATGACATCACAATGTGATGGCATGAGAATGTGATGACATCACAATGTGATAACATCCCAATGTGATGTCATGAGAATGTAATGACATCCCACTGTGATGTCATGAGAATGTGATGACATCACACTGTGATGGCAAAAAAAAGTCGTTCATTCTCGTAATATTATGACTTTATTCTAGAAATCTCAGATTTCTTTTTTTTTCCTCAATGTGGCCCTAATACTCCGTCGTACCGTCGTACCATAGACCTACAACTATGATAAATAAAAATGAAAATGTAAACAAAAAACAGTTATTCATTTCCATTTTTAAAAATC